>JACYXH010000350.1:260000-285000 GCA_026745465.1 Lota lota | reverse complement strand
ACACATGCACACACCACACAAACAGAGCACCCAGTAGCTACCTTTGTCTGTGTGCTGCTCACACTCACCGAGGAGTAGCTGGACGAGGCGTTGGAGGCCAGGGAGAGGACGGAGCCATGAACTGGAGAAGGGAGAGGAAGAAAAGAGAAAAAGGTGAACACTACTCTAATTGATCATGTCCAATATATTCCTCGTCCCTTGTCCCCCCTCGTCGTTGCACAGTGGTCTCACCCTCGTCGTTGGACTCTCTGTCCCTGAAGGACCCGGACCGAACCATTCCCATGCTGCGGGGGCGTTCGGCCAGAGACAGGGTGCTGCCCAGCGGGGATGCCCCGTACAGTTCCAGGGAGGCGTCCTGCGCCGGGATGCTGTTGGAGCGCGTCATTCGCGGGGGTCCGCCACTGCTGATGGGACTCTGGGCGACTGAGAGGGAAAATAGAGCAACGTCAAACATATTTAGTCAGGCATTTGGTGTGTGTTTTTGAGTGAGTGAGTGACTGCGTGTGCGCGTGTGTGTGTGTGTGTGTGTGTGTGTGTGTGTGCGTGTGTGCGTGCGTGCGTGCATGCGTGTGTGTGTGTGTGTGTCTACCCACCCAGGTTGGTCCGGGATGTGCGGGGGAGGGAGGTGGGTGAGGACAGCATGGGAGGAGTGAGGGAGTCTGTCATGCTCATGACCACGTGGGAGTGTCTCCTCTCCCCCCTCTCCTTCCCCTCCTCCTCACCCAGAGGAGCACCGTGGAAACTGAACAGGGAAGGAGGCATTCTGTCAACGTTCACACATTACTTTGTGTCACATAAGGAATTAACATCATCAATGTATTTATGTACTGTGTACTACTTAAAAACCATTATTGCAATGTTGCTAATAATGATATAAATCAAGACATTTCAATGTGTAGCCGCCTCAATGATACCCAGTAGTTGAGTAGTTGTTATTCATAACCAGACAAGGTCATCCATCTTGTGTCAATGAAACGGTTCATGAGGCAGGAGTAACACAGCCTGTTGGTCAAGTGGAGGCTTCGAGGGCGGGGTCGTTGAAGATGCAGGGTGACACTCTTACCCCTGAGTGTGTGTCGGCGGGTGTGTTTGAGTGTGGCACTGCTACGTCAACGTACCTCAGGCCTTTCTTTGGAAGTGTGTTTCTGTCTCTCTGGGAAGAGCTGGGAAGGGGGGGGGGGGGGGGGGGGGGGGGGGAGGGGAGGGAGAGAGAGAGGGGGGGGGGGAAACAAAAGATTTACCTAAAGGTTAATCTAGGGGAGTTATTAAGCCCTCAGGGAAGGAGTTGAGGAAACAATAGAGCCCACTGAGAACGGTCGTCAACTGATGCCAGCCAGCAATTACAACTGCAGTCACTAGGACTCTTAGAGCGCTGATAATAGAGCTGAAGTAATGATGCCCTTGCAGCTCCTTGTTGTGTGTGTGTGTGTGTGTGTGCATGTGTGCGTGTGCACGTGCATGTGTCTGAATTTGGTTTAGTAACAATCGTAATCACCTTATTCTATTTCTGTACAACGCTTTCCAGAATGTATGTGGCTACTGGCATCACAGCCCCATGCTCACCATTAGCTTAAGATAGCTTTAGTGATACACTTTAAATAGCTGTTATATGAAACAATATAAATGTAGAACAAAGGGAATAAAGAAAAGACTGCCACCAATCCTAACAATAGAGGTCAACCTGCTAAAACCCTGACTGCCCACTAGATGGCGCTGTATATCATTGTTCAGAATAAGGCATGATCATAAAACCTATTGTCTATTTTCCCTTAAAACAAACATGTTTGTGTGTGTGTGTGTGTGTGTGTGTGTGTGTGTGTGTGTGTTATCGAGGTGTGGACCAATTGAGGTTTCTAACTGTGTCTTTAAACCCAGAGCCTCACCATTCTGTGAGAGTCAGTGAGACCGTGCTTCCGGAGCTCCAGCTAGCAGGAGGGGGCGTCTCCGCCTGTCTATCCCTGACAAGGAGCTCCATTGGCGGATAGCCTTCCGGCACGAGGTCCCTGTCCTTCTCTCTTTTGTGGGGCTCCGGGGCCAGGCTCATTTGGAGAGACAGGGACTCCATGCTGCGATGAAGACCGGAGATGCGTGGGTAGACCAGGGGAGAGGAGGTCCCGGTGGTGCTACCCCCTACCCCGAGGGAGGAGAGCTGCCTGGGACCCAGGCCGATGCCCGAGCTGGAGAAGCAGGCGGAAGAGTTGACGTTGAGCAGGGGCGCCGGACTCGGGGTCAGGCAGGGGCTAGGGAGGCTCCCCGCGGAGCTGACCAGATCCTGGAGCTTGGAGTAGGGAGGGATCTTAGGGGGCAGCTGGTCCTGGATGCCCATCCCCACCTCCATGCTGCTGCTGCAGCTCAGCTTGTCCATAGAGGGCGGCTTCCCCAGGCTGCGGGCGCCAGGTAATCTAAAGACAGGAGGGAAACACACAGCGTTTCATTCACACACACACTGTACATACTGAGTTGGGACCGCTGGATTGTATTGGAGCTAGTGTGTCTTTGCGTGTGAAAGCGTTGACTATGTCTATTGTTCATTTGCCCATTGAGGGTCTCTCTAGGTCTCCGTACCTGTGTGTGTTAGGCGACGGCAGGTCCGCACTAGTTTTGCCACTAGGGGGCCTCAAGCCCTGCAGCTTCCCTACGGTCTCTAAGGGGGTCTGGGCGGGGCTGCCCTTCAGAGTACCCCCTCCTCCACCCTCTGTGTCCGACACCACCGCTTTGGCCTTGGCCCTCTCCTTCTCCTTCTCTCGGTCCGTCTGGTTGACAGGGCTGTGGATACCGCGGCCCCCGGCCTTAACAAGCCCCGTCCCAGAACCGATGCCCGACGCGGGCTCCTTGAGCCTGGAGCCCTGGGGGGCCCCGGAGGACGGCTTGACGTCCATGGTGGTGCTGATGGGCCGGGCGGAGCTGGGCCGCGTGAGGGTCAGGGTGCTGGTCTTGGCCGGGCGAGGCAGGGAGCGGTACTGCAGGGAGCCTCTGGCGTTCGGGGACAGGAAGCCGCTCTGGTCTCCGCTCAAGACATCCAGGCTTGTCTTCCGGCTGCTGACGGCCACCGGCGGCTTGACGGGAATACCGGACGTCTTGGGAGTCTTGCCCGCGGGGCCACCGCCTGCGCTCGTCCCGTTGTTTCCAGCGGGATGATGGGGGCCGTTATTGGCGGCGGGGGCGGGGGCGGGGGCGGGCTTCTTGAAGCCAAAGTTTCCACCCGTGGAGGGCCGGACCAGGCCCGACGGAGGTTTCCTCTGCTCGCCGTTGCCGGGGTGATGGTTCCTGTGGTCTTTCCCGGCGTCTGAAGAGGAGCGCTGGAGACCCGACGTCTTCACCGCTAACCGAGATTTATCCACCGGCTTCCCGTCCGGCTTCACCGTGCCTGGAGGGACCGGGGACAGACAGACAGGAGGGACCGGGGACAGACAGACAGGAGGGACCGGGGACAGGACGAGAGCCAGAGACAGACAGACAGGAGGGACCGGGGACAGGACGAGAGCCAGAGACAGACAGACAGGAGGGACCGGGGACAGGACGAGAGCCAGAGACAGACAGACAGGAGGGACCGGGGACAGGACGAGAGCCAGAGACAGACAGACAGGAGGGACCGGGGACAGGACGAGAGCCAGAGACAGACAGACAGGAGGGACCGGGGACAGGACGAGAGCCAGAGACAGACAGACAGGAGGGACCGGGGACAGGACGGATGGAAAGAAGGAGAGAAACAAAGAAAGAGAAGAAGAAACACATGTTATTTCATCATCTCTCTCTCTCTCACACACACACACACACACACACACACACACACACACACGCACACACACACACACACACACACACACACACACACAGGTGGGTCTCTTTGTTGACCAACATATAACCAACACAGCCATATTAGGAAGCGGTGATAACACATCTTTCCTGGACACGTACAAGGTCTGTCTGCCCGCCGATAGAAGTTGAAACATCCCAGAATCACCCTAGTCAGTGAACAGACATCACACAGACAGCAACGCAGAGTCACACGTACGCTCACTGTTATCTTTCTCTTACTCTCATTTTCCATCCCCGTGAGCTGAAATAGCTCTTGTTTTTTTTTCATTCCAAGTAATTCTATGTGTCTGCGTGTTGTGGCTGGGATTAACTTGGGCGAAAAGATTCGGAAAGGGGCGGTCTGGAAAAGACATGTTCAAAGTCACGTAGTGTGTCTGCGGGCTCACAATTGCACGCCATGCACAACGAAGCACAGATTCTGCCCTCTGAAACGCAGGGCTGTTCAAACTCCAACTGGAGCCACCTTGTGCGTTGAACGTCGACAGGCGATGATGGGATGCCCACCTGAAATGAATTAGGCTCGTTTGGAAATGAGTCATTACAGGGCAGTCACTATGAGCGCTCGCACACGGGCGGCCGACCTTAAAGTGTATGTAAAGGGGGTCGTTATACAAGGTTTATACACAAGGCATTAACACAGTTGTACAACTGCTGCAGTAAAAGAGACCCACCAGCCTAATACATCTGGAGTCACTTAAAGGGTATTTATAAAGCCACGAATGGCAAATATACACACGTGCACATGCCTAACCAATACACACACACACACACACACACACACACACACACACACACACGCGCGCGTGCATGCACGCTAACTCACTCAGTTAGACATACCACACACGCACACACACAACCAGCATTATCAGTTGTTGAATTAGGTTCTGGTCTGGAACAGTTTGCCAGTGACACCATACACTTGGACAGCCTGTGTAAATGTGCAAATTGGTTTTGCCATGTCGAATCATAAAACCAAATCTTATAACTGTGGTGGACCACACCAACATTGGCCACGCTTTGGCACTGGGAGATATCACACCCACACACACACACACCCACACACACACCCACCCACAAGTAGGCCCACCAAACCGGTGCTGGCAGAGAGGGGGTGGACTTGTCGAGAGGGTTCTTTAACGAGCGTTAAATCCCACTTACAATACCATGAGCACACTGATAGTAATGAGACCACAAGAAGAAAAACAGAGACAAAAACGGAACGGTGATCCCTGCACTTCTCTTCATCCAAACCACATCTGACGGTGCTTCGAGACGCACAGTTAACCAGTTATGGTGCGCCCCGTGGTAACGCACAGAGCGGTGCTGTGCGTGGTACTGCGCTGTGCGGTGGGGGCTCAGATGGACAACGCTGGTACTTCAGACCCATCGTCTCCGGTGACTCCAGAAGCTCCGTGACAGCAAGTCTGGAAACACACGTCTGGTGTGAACGTAGCTCAACAGAGAAACGGGAAACACGGTGAAACTATGTCGGCCCGGTTCTACAATCAGAAGATCAGCGGACAGACAGAAGGACAGCAGATTCCCCTCGGGGAGGCTGGTTTCAGAGCAGATCGTGGAAAGAGCATGGGATGGGAATCATCTTACAATCGTTTTCCACACATTTCCCAATGCGTTAACATATGGGCATGCACCCACCCACCCACCCACCCACCCACCCACCCACCCATCCACCCACCCACCCATACACACACACACACAAACACACACACACACACACACACACACACACACACACACACACACACACACACACGGGTAAGGAATGAACCTAAAGCCAAATAACGTATTATATTATAAAAAGAAAGATTGTGTAAGGTAAGTAAGCTAATTTCCTCTATCCGTTTGGGTACTCTAGGGAGAGGTGGACTTCTGAGAGTGCGTTGGTTTCATTCTGTCTCAGTAACCCAAGTAAACACATTGATGAATCAGAAATACTCCAAGACAAGCTCCGCCCACTTCTGTTTTCAATCAGAATATAAATATGATGCCTTCACAAATACTTTCTCTTTGTATAAACACACACACACACAACCTCATATTCGGTCATTTCCAGTAAATTCACAACAGTAGTTCTCCCGTACAGTCTGCAACTCAGACGCCAGGATTCTGCTGACAGCCTCTTCTCCATCGACCAGAGCCTAACACTGTCCATGTGTACCTGAGCATGGTAGGCATGTCTATCTGTGTAAATGCTGTATACATATCATATATGGCCATGCAGAGACATGTAGGCTGATGACCAGACTCGCAATAAAAGCCCAGAAAAGGGAGTTGCACTGTGGTGACAGAATGATGAACACCTTGCCTTGTCAGGAAAATATTACTCCTCCTGGGTCTCACACTTTCTGTCCCAACACTGCCAAAGCCCCTAATACACAGGCACAAGCGCGCGCGCACGCACGCACACGCACTCACACACTCCACGGGAAAAACCAACAGATTTGAGACATGTGTGTCGTGTTTGGCTGAATCCACAATGGCTCCGACTCTATTTAATTATCTTTCCATAACTCTTAGGGTCTATAACTAACTATGATACAAGAGAGACAGATGAACGAACGGAGCGGCAGGAATATTACTGTCATTAATAACAATGACATAGTGCATGTTTAAACAGGCTCTACCCTCAACCTGATCATGTTCACCTATCTGTCATTTCAACAGCTGGCCTGACAGAGAGAACCTGTTTACCCAGCCGTGGGCAGCGCCTACCTAGACCTGAAAACAACTTTTTTTGTTGCTGTCAGTATCAGTGTGTGTGCATGTATGTGTGTGAGTGTGTGAACACGTGTTTTTTGATTGTAACAACCCTACAAACGGTGAGCTCAAAATGCGCACACAATGCGTACCATCGCCACCGTTGTGCTTTTATTGACTTTGTGTGTGTGTGTGTGTGTGTGTGTGTGTGTGTGTGTGGGTGGGTGTGTGTGTGGGTGTTTACTTAACACCAAGTGGGATGGGCAGCCATTTTGGCTGGCACAAATAAAGAAATGTGTGCTTTGTGTTCTTTCACAGAAACACACTCCATTGAAACACAGACAAGACTCACTACACAGTGTCTCTTGTCCAGTTGTTTTGGGTACAAGTCCTTTATTCAAGGACTCTAAATTCTCCCCCTTTCTCCCAGAGCTTTGATGAGCCGGGGCTCATTGGTAAAAATAACGTGTGTGTGTGTGTGTGTGTGTGTGTGTGTGTGTGTGTGTGTGTGTGGGTGTGTGGGTGAGTCAGTTGGGGTTGGCAGGAAGGGAGTGGGTGGAGGCGATGGGCGTTTGATACATGGCAGCACTCTGTAAAGCCCCAGGAGGGAGAGCTGCAGCTGGGGATGAATGTGTGTGTGAGAGCCACAAAGACCCAGAGACTGACTGTGTGACTCTGTGTGTTGGGGACAAAGGCAGGAAAGCGAGTGAGGGAAATCAAGAGGGAGAGGGAGGGACAGAGAGAGAGAGAGTGAGAGAGTGAGGGAGAGAGAAAGAAAGTGAGAGAGTGAGCAAAAGACGTTGAGAGAGAGAGAGAGAGAGAGAAAGAGACGGGGGAGATAAAGGAAGGGAAAGAGAGAGAAGTAGAGAGAGAGCAAGGAGAACGAGAGAGGGAGAGAGAAAGCTAATGGAATGAAGAGAGAGAGACGTAGAGAGAGAGAGAGAGAGAGAGAGAGAGAGAGAGAAGGAGGAAGCCAATAGAGAGGAAAGATCAGTGTGTAAATAAACCTGTTTTGCAGTCTATGTATATCTATGCAGTTCATCTATGCTAACCCTCACAATAGGATGTCAGTGCGTCTGTGTGTCCCGCCTCTCACCTGCCACCTTGAGGCCGCTCTGCGAGGTGTGCGTGATGGGGGAGGTGACCCCCACCGGGGGGTTGCGCCCGGGCCTCTTCAGCATGTTGGACTGGCCCAGGGTCTGGGGCTTCCGCAGCTCTCCGCGCCCCACCTCTGGACCCTCCCCCGGCGGCCGCGCCTTCTTCCATTTGCTGGCCGACTCCGTCTTGAGGCTGCCCGTGTCGTAGAGCCCCCCGCCCCCCAGGCTCTGGCGGCCCTGCTTCTTGGGGTCCTCGCTGTCCCAGGACATCCCGCTGTCCACCAGCAGAGACCTCTTCTCTGCATCCGTATGGAGCTGGAAGGGGGGGGGGGGGGGAGAGAGAGAGAGAGAGGCTCAGGGCTATCCCGTTAAGAAGCCAGTGCGGTAGATGAATTTTCCCGCCTAATAATGACAGATCCATTGAAACAGAGAATCGTTTTTGAAAGCTCTTTCAAGGCCCAGGTCGAAATGTTCAAATGAAGAAAGTAAAACAGACAGGATGAAGAGCCCAGACGATGAAGAGCTCATCTGACGGGTTCCTTCAAAGCCTGAGAACGCTCACAGACCATCCTGTCCGGCCTCAACATCTGCCTCATGCTATCGTCCTCTCTATTCAACACGATGAGACACTGAGCACAGACAGCAGCTCAGAGGCGTCCCAAGATACATACACCCACCAATATAAAAGTACTGGGGAAAAAAAGTTCTCCAATGTGCAAAATTTTCAAATACTCAAAAACAAGTATTTGGGAAAAAAGAGGAGAAAGAAAAAGGAATGTAATCGTTACTGCTATAATATGTGTTGCTGAACTTCCAATTCAGAGTGCGGGAGCTGTATGGAGCAGTAGGCTCTTTGTGTGAGTTGACGCAGGTATTCTCCCAAGCCCAGCAGCGTGTCAAAGAGCGTGTGAATGTTGAGCTGCGTGTGACGTGTCAGTGCACTGCACCCAGCAGCAGCTTTCCTGAAGGTTCATACCATGGTGGATTCCTCTTTTCTTAAAACCAATAGACCCCTTGGACAGGTTCACATCACACCAGGAATGTGTAGGAGTGTGTGTGTGTGTGTGTGTGTGTGTGTGTGTGTGTGTGTGTGTGTGCATGGGTCCTGTCTGTACACCCAATGACGATAAAGCACTGTTGTTTTCTCAGATACACGCTGTAAAAGGTAGAATGCGACACACCTGCGTGCTCTGCTAGCTTTGCATATTTAAACATTAATAATGACACAGACATAGAGATAAACAGTCAAGCCCCAAAAACACGCACACACAGGTACATGTGCTAGCATGGACAGAAAGGGAAGAGGGTTGGTTACCATGGCAATGATGCCATCAGGGGGCAATGGTTGCTATGGGTACTGCATCAAGGCGTGGAGGATGGTGCAGAGGGTCTTCCGGCTGGTTGGCCGGGATACAGGACTGCAGATGGCTTTGTGTGTGTGAGTGTGTTTGTGTGTGTGTGTGTGTGTGTGTGTGTGTGTGTGTGTGTGTGTGTTTTCATGTGTGTGTCAGTATCTCTATGTAGGTGTTCTTATTCAGTGTGTGGGACGGTGAGATAGAGTGTGTGTGTGTGTGTGTGCTCGCACATGTGTGCATGTGTGTGCATGTGTGTGTCTATGTGCAGCTATTTGAGTCCTAGATCTGTCTGTGGGACAACTGATGTAGACAAAGGTTTGTTGCGCACTCTCAGCATCTCTGTGCTAGGGTTGCCATGGTTACGTCGATTTGCTCTATCTCTTCTCTTCCTCTTCCTATTATACCGTCTGCCTTCACTCCCACTACCACAGTCAGATAAGCCATACCGCGGAGGTGTGACCTACATCACACACACGCTAGGAAAGCACCCCCCCCCCCCCCCCCAACCCACCAGACACACACAGACTCCATCCCACGCTGTCTAATACTGTCTGGTGTATAAAGTTGAGGCTACACTAGGTGTGCTGCAGCGCACAAAACTACAAGCTACACAATAACCTCTGATGTAGCTCTGGAGTTAGGGTAGGCCTGATTCCGTTTTGATTTCGTTGGTGATGTTTTCTCCATCGTTTACGATTTACAATTTCATTTACTGAAATTGATTTCCACCTGGAATTGGATGCAATAATAACGTTTTCAGATAAATGAATGTAACGGTTCTGTTTTTGATTTTTGTTCCTGTTCAAATAGTTTCCAGTTCTTCATTTTCGTTCTCTGAATCGGTTCGTTTCCTTGGTACACACTACCAGTACCACTTCATCCAACCGTCAGCATTCGGGTGTATCTCTGTGTATACCTGATTGGTTGAAAGTTACTTACCACTACACCTGAGTTTCTGCGGGAGCCAATAGGAGTCGTTGGGAGGGAGTTGAGGACGGGGCTCGTGTTGAACTCCTCAGAGCTGAGGTTGTCCGAGCCGTCACTCAAACCACTGCTGATGGAGCTGCTCTCGTCCCAACTAGAAAGATAAACATGAATATACAAATCAAATCCTACATCCTCCTGATCATCAGCAACAATCAACCATCAATAACAAGTATAGACAGTTGAACAGATACTTTGTTCAGACTGCAGTAAAGCATCACAACGCAACACGACAACGTGATACACCTCTTCCTATTTTAACTGATTTATGAACTGATCGCTTGATAAGACATGTACTACATGACAACCAATGTAAACGTGTTCTTATACAGCAGAAAAATATACAGCTATGATTCATCGTTTAATTTGTAATTAGCTGCCAAACTTAGAAACCAAAAAGCACGTGATGGTGAACAAATTGTTTGAACCAGTTGCTGTCTGGGACCTGAAGTCCTGTCAGTTCCGTCTGACATGGTACGTCTCGACATATTAAGCCGCCGTTAAATTAATAAAAAATAATTGGAACATATCTGTCATCTGATATCACAAAAGAATGTAGAACAAGAGGGGGAGAGTGTAAAAACAATGGGGGTCTCATCTGTGATGTGTAACACGGTGTGTGTGCTTGTGTGTGTACATGCATGTGTGTGTGCATGTGCTTGTGTACATGTATGTGTGTGTGTGTGGGCACGTTCATGTGTGTGTAGTGTACTCTGTGTGTCTATACAGTATGTAGGTCATGCTAAGGAAGTAAGGGGGCTATGTCTGCTAATTAGGGTCATATAGGTATGTCAGTCCATATAGGAAGTGAGGACTGATGTTGTATGCTACTGGGGGGGGGGGGGGGGGGGGGGGGGGGGGGGGGGGGGGGGGGGATTGAGGGCGTATTGGGGGGGGTGGGGGGTTAAAGTGGCGCTCTGCCTTTCGGATGGGTGCCTCTATGGGTCACATTGTACCCTGGGGTGGACACTGGAGGGGGGAGGGAGAGGGGAGTACGATGAAGCCTCCCCCCCCTTCCCCCGTAGCCCGTGGGTAATTCACACACTAGAGGAGATATGATGAGATTGTTTGAAATGGCAGACTGTCAAACTGCCGCGCCTGTATGTCAAAATAAGATTAAGGTAAGTCCCGTTGCCAGGGCGGACATGCCCAGACTCCCTAGCGATCCCGGTCACTCTGGTTCAAGTGGATCCCAGCAGGGCTTGCATTGGGTTTCTATGTTCATTATATTTGCCATAAACAAAACAATGATTATAGACAATTAATTGTGAACTTTCATGCTTTGATTCCTAATCATCGGCGCTAGAAGAATTGAAATCATTTTTTCTGTTGGATTAGGCGTCACTATTAACATCTCTCAAGAAATCTCTTTGTCTTACAACCCGCCGCTATTATGGACGCCTGGCGCCCGTCTGCACGCCCGTCTGCACGCCCATCCGTGATAATACTCTCTCTCTGCTGAATTATTCACACGACGGGTAAGAAAACAAAAAGAAACGAAACCGCTGTATTGTCCTGGTGACTGTTACCAAACACAGACAACGGCTAAAAACAAAGGGAGTTCTAGGGGTCAGAGTTCACATTCAACAGCTCAATAGCTTTATCTAGTAGATCAGCTGATGTAACCTGCTGTTTTTCCCAACATCCAATGGAACGGGCGACAGAATCGACCCTTTAAAAGCGAAATCACCACCTTTATTTTTATAACCAAGATTACCAAGACAAAGGAGTGGCACTAGTTAGCCCTATGAAACAGCCAAAACAACAATACAATCTGATTGGATTTGTCTGATTTGAGATGGATAGCATGACCTTAAGAGGATTGGATTCCAGACAAGCGCACGGGTAGACGGTGACCCACACCTATCCAGCAGCCCTTTGTTCGATGGTTTCCCCATCGACACTACAGAGGACTAATGGGGAGCCTGTTAGTGTGAAAGAGGGCCGAGGACTTGGTGAGGTGTGTCAAGTGGGAAGAGGTTCGAGAGGATGAACAGGGAATACAGGAAAACAAGCGCTTGAAAGGGAGGGAAGAGAAAGGGAGGGAAGAGAGGGAGGGAGGGAAGGGAAGGGACGGAGGAGAGGTCAAGAGAGGATGACACATGAAGAAGCGTTCTCCTGATGTGATTCATCAGCTCTCCAGAAGATCCATCTCTGGTTCTTTCCTGTGTCGTTCCTGCAGCCCAACAAACCACCCCTTCTCCCATCCCCTCTCCTCGTCTCCCCTCCTTCCTTTGACACCAGCTGCAGACGTCTTTTTGTCTTTTGTCCTCTCTCTCTCTCTCTCTCTCTCTCTCTCTCTCTCTCTCTCTCTCTCTCTCTCTCTCTCTCTCTCTCTCTCTCTCTCTCTCTCTCTCTCTCTCTCTCTCTCTCTCTCTCTCTCTCTCTCTCTCTCTCTCTCTCTCTCTCTCTCTCTCTCTCTCTCTCTCTCTGTGCTAGCAGCTGCAGAAACTGGAGGCTAATATTAGCGAGCCCATTTGTCAGCATTACGTTGGCTCAGATTAGCTAGTGTCCAATTCCCAGGGTGTTAATGAATCTCAATCAAACCGCTTCCGCGTCACGTCTTCATTCACCTTAATTTGCTCTGGCCTATCTTCGCCCCCCCCCCCCCCCCCCCCCCACACACACACACACACTATTCAAATTCCTCCTCCAAATAGTTACAATCTAAAATTAGAAATCTAAAATGTATGAGCAAAATAAAATGCATATAATATCCGTAAAGTAAAGCAATTATAGGGGTTAAAAGTCTGTTGAATATTCCCATGAACGTATAACCCTATCAGCTTTTGGCAACGGGCCACCAAGTGTAAGTAAACAACCGTAGGGGACAGTCTTGACACTGACAAACGGTCTCCTGTCGCACTAACTTAATCAGTCAAATGAAAATCAATGATGATTTGATTTTGGGCGGCACTAAATGTTGGTTAGGTTCAGGTGTGTTTGATTAAACTCATCGTTCAACCCAGGCTCTGTTCCCTCCTCGCCACTAACCAAATGCAGTGTAGGCTATAGAGTCACAGCGGATTGAAGTTCCAGGTTGGTTATGCCTGATTTCAGACAAATATCCCGCTGCTGTAATCCCACATAAAACCACACGTGTGCCAGGAGAAAAGAACACCATTGAAACAAAGCAGCTGTGTATCCAGTCTTCAAGAGATCTCAGATGGCATGAACTAAAACCCAGAAACCACACAGAGATGTGATCTCTTTGTCCGATGTGCAGAAAAGGGGAACATCCACAACACACACACACACACACACACACACACACACACACACACACACACACACACACACACACACACACACACACACACACACACACACACACACACACACACACACACACACACACACACACACACACACACACAGTGCCTAATAAAATAGTCAGAGAATTGTTCAATAGCGGCCACTGAGCTAAGTAGCCCAGTTAATGGCCCTCTGTCTCTCCTGCTATTCAGACCGCGGGTCTAATTGCTCTGATATCTCCATGCATGCTCTTCTCTGCTGTGCACAGAGGACTCTGGTAGAGAGATCTCCATCTATTCTACTTGCACACACTTATTTCTGTTTTCTAATCCGCATTTGTTGCATGTGCACATTACATAAATGTCAACAGTTCCTCCTTATCGTGTCTGCTCTTATCTCATTTCCTCATCAACCTCTCACTTCCTTTTTTGGTTTTGAACCTTTGTTTCATTTCGGCATCCATAAATGCATCTTCCGGTTCCTCTTAGCGTTTTGTACTTCTTCTGTGTTTACCTACAGTGTGTTTGCTCCCTCTGTGAGGGGCTGTGAGTGATGATGTGATGGACACATTACAAAAAGGTATGAAAAAGCCACTCTGTAGACTAAGGAGCTTAGCCTGTAGGCTGCATTGTGGCAGAGCTTGCTGGGAGTTTGGGAGTCCTGCCAGCTCTAGAAAACAGACTTTGATTGGTTGATAACCTACTCCCTGAGCTAACATCAGCAAACACTGTGGAGGCCAATACAATAAAGCATGGTTTTGCTGCAGTGTTGAGGAAGTGAGGGGGGGGGGGGGGTGGATGTTAGCCGGTTGGGACTTCCTGAATGAGATTTACACTGATAGCCTTCGGTTGACAAGACGACCTTGGTTGAGGATTTACAACAAGGTGATGGGTGGTGAAAGAAGAGGGCATATTTACTGTTTACTTCTCACCGGAGTGACATAAGGGCTGGATAACCAATTAACTAATCACCTGATCAATAGTCCCAAGAGACCACTGAGGAGGCAATGCACTTATCCAGAGAGAGGATCAATGGAGTTATCCGATTTCAACTAAGTAGATGCATAACTAGCAACTAAATGAATATTATGCTATTCAAGCTCAATGTTCCTCTAGACCGAGGGAGAATCTGAGCATCCTGCGGTGACCTTGTGCCGGTGAACAATGCATTCTCACTAACGAGGAGCCGGCAGGAAACAGACCTGGAGTGGCGTGTCTCTCGCAGAGACGATGGACGGAGGGGCTCGTGAAGACGCGTGGCAACCGATGAACGGTTTGACAGTAAAAACCAGAGCAAAGGAACGGTTCAAAGCGTGGCGCTGGACCCCCCCGCGCGCGTCGCCACACACGTGGTGGGGCGGGAGAGATCTATTCCCACATGACTGCGACCCAGCGGGGACGGAAAGTGTTTCTGCTGCCACGGGTGGACAGGAAATTTCCATTCCTATTCAAATCCACCCCACATCACATGGCAGGACCCGGAATGGCTAAATCAGATGGTGTCCAACGATGCCTGCCTTTGGCTGAGGACATTCAGGAAAATGGAAAACAGGGCAGTGCCAGTCTGGCTCACAGAACCTGGGGTGGGGGGGTGGGGGGGTGGGGGGTGGGGGGGGGGGGCTGGCTGCGTGCGCGACTGGCTCAGCGGCACGGCTGAAGGAAGTGGAACTCAGGGGGCGTGGCCTCCTAAAGGTCAGGGTCAACAAGGAGCTGCAACCCCCCGACGCCCTCAGTCCTCCAGGATGTTGTGGACTCTGTGCTTTTTCTAAAGCTCAATCGGCCACATTCTGCCAGGAAGACCTACCAACAGATTCCATCCAAAGAATCAGGACCGGGGTTAGGCAAATGTAATCTCGGTGCAACATCAAGTACGATAGATGCGATCCAGATTGAGATAAGAGGAAAGCCGTGCTTGGAAGGAGAGCTAGCCAAGAGCCACAATCCATTAATGCCTGGCGACCTTACAGTGCAGTTAAGGTTCTTTACTTAACCACCACCACTCCATTAAAAAGAAAGTTTATAACCTCGCAAAAAGCCCTGCAAAGCTGCGTGCCCGTATAATTATGAACCCATCCTAAGGTCATCTTCGGCCAATAAAAAGAAAAGGAATGAGGAATGGGTCCCATCTTTAATAAACGAACGTCCAGTTTCTGACATGCACTGCAAATCCCGCCGCCAAGCGCACTCGCAGGAATACGCCCGCAACGTTACACGTAACGACCAGGTTTCCATGGAGAACAGCATGTCCGGCCACGCCCGTCGGTTGGTTGGAAACCCAAAGCTTTCACGCTACCGAGCACAGCCAAGGTCTGGACCTGGCAGAGACCTCTTCTCTGCCACACACACAACACACGAAGCCACGTCTAAATGTCTCCGGAGTAAAGCCCGATACGTTTAGGATTAAAAATGTGATCAAATAAAAATACAAGGTTTAATGTGACAATCTGTAAGACATTTCGAAGGGTAAAAAGGAGGACTAAATGTGGTTGGTAAGCACAGATGGTCAACAATACGGGTACCTGGAACCCTTCCCTGGCCTATCAGCAGGACACACACACACACACACACACACACACAAACACACACATACACACACACACACACACAGACTTCGACTTAATGTGGTCTTACATTGAGAGCATATTGTTCTGATGAAATTGCTACTAAAAATATCTGTTTCAAATAAAATATTGTATTGGATGAGTAAACTACAGGTTAGATATGTATTTGCTTACAGTCTGGATAAGTACTTGGTTGGTAATAAGTAACAGGTTACATTACCGATGCACAATGTTACATATCAACGCAGTGTTATTTATAAAGGGTTCATGTAATATTGTCATATGTATTATGTAATATTGTCATATGGATCATGTAATATTGTCATATGTATTGTCAATACATGTTGTCATTTGTATTGAAAGACCTTTTGTGAAGTGATAGAAATAATAGAGTCCATCTCCAATGCTGACATAGCTGAGACAACAGCAACCGTTTACCAGTACGAGTATCGGGGTGGATTACACATCTAATTTCAAGAGCATACGTAGTTAAGGTAAGGAATATCTGCCATGAGAACGGTTGTAATTACGAAAGAGGTGCTCTGTTGTCTTTTTTTTTCCTCCCCGACTCTCACCTCACTGTTGGGTGAGCTATTCTACAACACTAACCCTGGGGTCAGTGTTTAGGGGCGGATTCTCTGGTTGGTGTTGAAAGGGGAGCAAACACACAGGAGTGAAACATTGACAGACAACAATGTTCCCTACAACCGCCGTGGCTCGGCGGGTTAACCATAAACTACGGGCTGTTCATTTCCCCCGCTACCGTTTGTCAGGATATGAAGTCGTACTTCCTGTTCTGTGGCGACACATGGCACCGTGCTGCCGTACAGTAAACATTTACACACAAAGGAGACAATGATGTACAGGCTCTAAACACAGCAGTATTTTCGCTTAAAGGGGGATTACAGGCGGGAGTTAATGAGCACATAATTACAACTAATTCCATCTGTCCAGGATTAAAGGACGCCAGGGGTCCGAGCTAGGGAAAATGTGTGTGTGTGTGTGTGTGTGCGTGTGCGTGTGTAGGGAAACTTGTAGGGAAAGAGGGGTGGTGGGGTCACAGCCCTACATGGCCATCTCAGTTTAGTAACCCAATTGCATTTATGATCGCCATAACCTTGACAGCAAGAGCCTCAGGGTTTAGCACAGACACACACACACACACACACACTCCCACTGTGTGTGTGTGTGTGTGTGTGTGTGTGTGTTTTTAAGTGCAATTTCCCATCACTCCGCATCTCCGCATTCTAGGTAATGATTCTAGAGTTTGGAATGAAGCTAAACTAAAACTAAAACTAAAACTACATAAGTAATTCAGACATGTAGGGTCTCCTAAAACAAACACACACACACACATACACACACACACACACACACACACACACACACACATATACACACAAACGAAGCACGTAAATGGTTAAAGATCAGGCCGGGGTAATGGAGCAAATCTCGCAAGACTTCTCCTCCAACACAGGGACTTTTTATCTCATCTCAACAATCTCCTCTCCTGCCTGGTCCTGGCGGGGCCGATAAAGTTGAAGTGGAGTTCAGCACGCCACATCAGAGGGCCAGGTTGGCTATCAAGCACCTCCAATACGTGAGCTGAAACAGCCAGGCTGGGGGGGGGGGGGGGGGGGGGGGGAAGAGAGAGAGAGAGAGAGAGAGAGAGAGAGAGAGAGAGAGAGAGAGAGAGAGAGAGAGAGAGAGAGAGAGAGAGAGAGAGAGAGAGAGAGAGAGAGAGAGAGAGAGAGAGAGAGAGAGAGAGAGAGAGAGAGATACAACTTTGAGATGACAGACGTGGATCTTCTTCTCTAGTCCAGTGAGGGTTAAAGGTCACTCACGAGGGGAATAGGATATGAATAATCCAGATCCGAGAATAGGGTGACACCACAAACAATTCTTTAGTTTTAACCCCTTCTGAGCTCTTGGTTTGCGATAAAAGGCTAGGAACTCCAGTTTAAAGTCGAAACAGTTCCGATCTTGTCCAATCTCTCTTATTCTGCTATGTAGGAGACATAGAATAGGACACTCCTTCACAACAATAAAAAACAATGGGAATTTCTTTCTTGACTTCCATGGTGTTGAGTAGAGAAACAGTCATGCCACCCAGTCACCACTGACTTCCACGTAGCAGTGTTGTGATAGCTCACTCGCGCCCCACAACACAATATACAGGCACCAGAAGTAAGGGGGAGATGGACGTCTCCACAACCCCATGAGTAGGTTTGCCTGGCGTGAAATAAGGAGTACAACACAAGTCGTAGGAACCAGGGGAGGAGCGGACGAGGGGAGGGGGGTGGGGGGGGGGGGTGGGGGACCCCGGAGAGAGGAGAGGCCCGGGACGGGGGCTAGGACCTGGGATAGAGTTTCCCCCCTCTGGATTCGGTCCAAGCCGGGACTGTCAGCTGACTCAACGGCTGGGAGAGTAGACGGCGCACTGGGGATGTTTTGGTTTGAACGAGAGAGAAAAAAATACGAGAGAGAAGGGAGGGAAGCGGAGGAACGGAAGAGGGAGGCGAAGAGAAAGAAAGGGAGGTGCTACTTTTAAATAATGCACGCTTCTCCCAGGTCGCTGTTAACTTGAAGCAGCTGTGAAAGAGAAGGTACCACACAGCACACACACACACACTGACACACACAAACGACACACACACACACAGTGGTGACTGTTAAAGCTGTGTCTTGCTCAGCTGTGTATCATGTATAAAACAAAGAAGAGAACTGAGATGTATGAGTCTGGAAATAAGGAACTAGCTGTGTAACACTCACCCTGTAAAAAAAACACGCCATGATACGAGACTATTCTGTCTGCCTGAGCGAGTGCAAGAATAACGGTTGACTGACTGCCAAGTCGGGCCCCTGAAAGGTCGCTGACGCAGGGTGACCACTCATTAGAATACATTATCAATGTCTGCAAACAGCTGCACACACACAGGATAACATCAGCCCCATCCACACACAGACGAGCAGACACACACACACACACACACGCGCACACACACAAACACGCACACACACACACACACACACACACACACACACACACACACACACACACACACACACACTCAAACACACATTTACACACACAGGCGGATAGACAGCCAGACCGACTGACCAGACTGGTTTCAAACCACAATGCAGATGGGGAAGCCTCTGTATCCGCATGACGCTAGTGGCGGACCATGGGTGAAAGGTCAGAAGCTTGGCATGGCTGCCATACCTCAGGCAGAACAACCGTTCAACTGTTACAGTGGCGCACTAACAATCCCTAGGACACGTTCTCCCTCCTCTGCGTGAAGGAGCAAACAAGATCAAGACCAAAGGAGCCATGCTGTTGTTAAAGAGACTGGTGCTCATTACAATCAGCTTGCATCAGGCTCTAAATGTGAGCTTCTGACAACAGGTACAATTAGCTTAGTGTTAGAACTAGAGAGAGCCAAAAAAATTCAAGATCAGGTCCAGACAATTGAACCAAGGAGGAAGCTAAATGTGACTGTACAGGTCTTTCCCGTATGAACCGGGTTGAACAAAGGGACCTTAGAACCGAGTGGAACACCACTGATCACCTGCTAAGGGTTGTCCAAACATTGCCTGAACAAAAAGGGCCATTGAGGGGAGTCTTTTCTTAGATGAGGCAGACACTTTAAGAGCATTCATACAAGACACGCAACCGCTTCCACTGTGAGGAGACGCACGGGGGGCCGGCCGTGTGCGCGTGCGTGTGTGTGCGCGTGCGTGTGTGTGTGTGCGTGTGTGTGTGTGCGTGCGCGTACGCCAATGACATGGAGAAGGAAAGGCCCGCGGCGGGCGTTATGAGGCGTGCTTGTGCTCCTCACCTGCTGTCACTCAACACTGATTGCAGTCATGCCACTTTAAACTCTCATCGTGTGTTTAGCACACATTCCCAACCCCCCCCCCCCCCCCCCCCCCCCCCCCCCCCCCCCCCCCCCCCCCCCCCCCCCCCCCCCCCCCCCCCCCCCCCCCCCCCCCCCCCCGCCCCGGGCTGCGCAGAACCATGCACGTTGCATTCCGAGCAAACAGTTCCCAGGGACCCACTCCCTGGACGCACCCCACACACATGTACACACATACCCGGGCACGGTCGAAATTGTTGGCATTGTACGTTTAAAAATACACAAGTACAGACATATCAGGGATGTATGTGCGCGACACATGGATGAGCGCGTATTTAACAGACATTCAAACGTACATGCACCCATCCACCCACCCACCCACCCACCCACCCACTCACAAACGTTAACAATGCACGTCCTCAGCCTGAACTTCCTCGTTCCAACATCAACTGAATGAGCAGTCCCTCTTTACTCTCTGGAGAGGAACACTTGTCTCTACAATCTGCCCAGACAGAGAAATGTCTCAGAGACAGAGAAAGCGCTGAGAGACTCAATACAAGTCAGTGGTCCAGCCTTTTTGTACCTGCTGACAGCCTGTGGGTTTTTCATCCAACCAAAATCCCTTCTTCTAGCAATATCTCAATAGAAATATGTTACTCCTAGAAACACTCTTCACCGTGGTTAAAGAAGCCTTTCTTTTCTCACATGCTGATGGTTCACATCAACCTGTCAAAATTGCCCCCCCCCACCCAGCATGTCAAAAATCAAGGACTTGTTGCTTCTAACAGCAATCTCCCCACCGCTTATTAACATGGGAGTCTAGACTGAGCCTTTTTCAGTCTAGACTTATGTTTGTTCGATACACCATCGCACAAACAACAACACGGCATTGCAGGTACAGGCTTGTGTGGTTGTTCAGGGGTACAGGGTTGTCTGGTCGTGGGTCACTCTCAGGGTTTGATGGAACAGAGGAACTCACTAAACCACAGGCGGTACCACCTCGTGAAAATAGGAGCCCGGCTTGTGAACACTGGCTCCTGTGTGTACAATAAAAGCCTGGTGGAAGTGTGTGTGTGTGTGTGAGTATGCTTGCGTGCCTGCCTGTGTGTGCGAGGGTACAGGTGTGCACGCTTCGTACAAGCGCAGATTACGAGCATCTGTTCTTTCGCTGCTTCAGTCTCTCGGTTGACCCCGCAAGGGTCAACTTGTTCACTTTGGTGTGAAACGACTGAAGTCAGACTCAATTACCCAGACCGCACTTCTCTGGTTCAGGCTCTGAAAGGGTGGGTTCCACGTGCTTCATGGCAACCTAAGGGTGCTAATTAGCCACACGGAGCCCAAGCATTATCCATGTCCGTCTATAAAAGCTGCTAGGACGTTTGGAACGGCGCGGTTATGGAGGGTTATGTTAGAGGTGTTGGCATCGTGGAGAAGATAAGGTTTCTATTTTATCGTTTGAGGGCTTAGCACCCTGTCTGCGTCGCTGACGGCTCGCAGGACCAGCGCTATCGGACTCACTTGCTACGTCATTTCCACAGACACTCCGGTTCTAGGGCAATGTATGCCCAAAGTTGGCCATGTGCAACTCTCATTACCATGAAGGATCAATGGTTGCAAGCATCCAAAGGAACACACTGTTTCCATATGCGTTGCATTTTCTATGTAACCTTGTGATGGGACTGGCTGTTTTAAAATAGTGGATGTGGTAAGTGTAAACAGCTTGTGTCTATTTATATTTCGATGAAAGAGGCTCCACAGAATGACAAAAGAAACCATGGTGTCCATTTAGCTCAAACAACCTTTTACCTTTGCTTAGGATTTACACAGGTGGTGGCTGTTAGCTCCTTCACGTTCTGAGTCAGCGCTACCACCCGTTTCCAAAGCAACTTAATCAGCTTTCCAATCAGCCCTGGCCGTTTTGACCTAAGGCCTGCATGTTATGGTCACAGTTCTGGTCAGTTGAGCCTGCCCTGCTGTGTGTGTGTGTGTGTGTGTGTGTGTGTGTGTGTGTGTGTGTGTGTACGTGCACATTTGGGTGTGTGTGTACGTGCGCATTTGGGTGTGTGTGTGTGTGTGTGTGTGTCTGTGTGTACGTGCGCATTTGGGTGTGTGTGTGTGTGTGTGTGTGTGTGTGTGTGTGTGTGTGTGTGTGTGTGTGTGTGTGTGTGTGTACGTGCGCATTTGGGTGTGTGTGTGTGTGTGTGTGTGTGTGCATGTGGGTGCATGTAGTGAAACCAGCTTTATTGACAGCTGTGGGTCTCTACTGAAACAGTTGCTAATGGGGATGCGGTAAAAGCAAATATTTTGCATACAACCCGAAAGACACATAAGGGAATAAATCAATTCAAACATGGAAACAAATAAAACGTGAACAACACACCACCGGCTGGCTGAGGGTCTCATGCACAAGGTATCTGTCTCTCTGTTGTCCTGATGCATACCAGGCCAACCCTCTACATGCAGGCTCTTGCCTCTGTCTGTGTGCCTGCTCAGTTCCACCTCCTTCCATCCTCCCTGGAGCCCACACCGAGTGACACGCATCTCCCACACGGGTTGATGTTGGCTCTCTGGACCCCCAGCTATGAGGTCACACAGTCCATCAAAACTTATTTGGGTTGGCGGCCCCTCTGTGTGATGCGTGTTTTCAGTTTGATTACACACACACACACACACACACACACACACACACACACACACACACACACACACACACACACACACACACACACACACACACACACACACACACACACACACACACACACACACACACACACACACACACACCTCACGACCATATACAGATACCCACACACTCAATGATACCAACACCTCTGGCATCAATCATACGTTTGATTATTTTTAACTCTATATCTCACTCTGTGTGTGTGTGTGTGTGTGTGTTTGGCTCTTAGACAATTATTTTGACAGAAAACTGCAAGTATTTCCAACACTAACATACAGCAATACAACCCCTTGTTGCCAAGCAGCCCACGGCCTAAAGTTGAAATGACTTGTGTGTGTGTGTGTGTGTGTGCGTATGTATGTGACAGGGAGAGAAAGAGCGAGAGACACATAGATAGAGAGAGGGAGAGAATAATGGCCTGATCTGGCTCTTCTGCTCTAATGGGTTTACATAAAGGGTCAATAGGTGGTGCAGGTCAGCTACCCAAAAGAGTTAAAGCAACCCCCACCGACCTGCACTTAGTAACCCATATGAGTGTGTGTGTGTGTGTGTGTGTGTGTGTGTGTGTGTGTGTGTGTGTGTGTGTGTGTGTGTGTGTGTGTGTGTGTGTGTGTGTGTGTGTGTGTGTGTGTGTGTGTAGTGTGCACAAATGTGAATAACTTTAAAATGACTATAATTCCATAATTGCATATTAGCCTCCGCGTTCCCAGAGAGCCTTGAGTCTTGACTGAACGGTATTTTTACACATTATCTTAAATAACGCGTCGCCTACGCGGCGTGGGTGAATGCAAATGGTGAAGGCTTGCTCTTTTTATCCAATCGCCGCAGATGAATGGGAGCAAGACGTTTATAATGTAGGTCACGCGCACGAGGACGCAGCCGCGGCAGGTCCCGCATCGGATCAATGCGAACACGCCCACCCGCATACCTGCCTCTCAAAGGCCACTGGCACCAAACAGTTGTCACTGTTGCATTCTCTTAAAACAATGGAAACGTCAGCCGGACATGAAATAGGCTTCAGCCCGCTGCATTCAGCACAAGGAGGAAAGCGTTGAAGCCGCGAGTAAGCGCGTTTCACACTAACTATGAACATTCATTGGCTCAACTATTAGACTCGTCACTCATCAGTCGGTGCATTTCATGAGCTTGAAATGGATCTCCTCTGTATCGTGTCATTATAACAACAATGCGAGCGATCCGCCGTGTCCCATTCATCTATGCATCAAGTGCCGCTTTAACGTGGCTCTGCGCATTAAGGACAATAGCGAAAATACATCTACCCATATAGCGCGTGGATATCAATTCAAGATCTAATCATATCAATTGAAGTCCCTTTCAAAGTGAACAATATCACCAGACAACTGCGTTTTTTTTAATCTATATCAATGAGACGCACTGCTTTGCCACATTTTACGCACAGTCTACACTTGGAAGTTAAAACCTTACAATGCTTATTTTTGTGGAAGATTCTCAACGAGCTGTGTCCTGCTAACCTATAGCACTGAAGCGTTCCCAATGCGTAAATTAGTCGTGCATCATCCCGCATGCCCGGTCAACGGCTTCTCGTGTCATTCGTTACCTTGACAGAAAGTGCATTGTCCGCCCTGTGCGCTGCGACGCCGGGAGTTGCAGCATTTTGCCATTCAGCACTCGGCCGCTCATCGTGTTTACGTCCGTTTCACGCCGCTTTGTTCTCCTCGGGCATACTACTGCTGCAACTTATAACACTACGTCGCTGCCCGAAATAATCCAACACTGGGTGCTTTCCGCCGCCGGGTAACGGGGGGAACCGCCTGTACGAGTCAGCAGCGGAACTGACACACTCCCGCAGTGCCTCCTCTACTCTCAGACACTTCACAGGGAGGGAGGGAGGGACTGCGGGAGGGGAAGCATGGAAGCATAAAAAAGGCAACACCCCCAAATTCCTCCTCCTCCTTGGCTCCCCGGTCACTGATCGTAACCAGCTGCGCCGACCCAGAAAACAGCGCTCATCACATTTTATTTTAACACGTCAAGTACATTATCATTATAAATACCTTCGAGTATCTAATCACGACGGCGTAATATAAACATTGCATTGTTTAAAAACGATGGTGTAGGCCTACCGTTCAGAATTGGCTCAGTGCATAGGCCTATATAGGCCTATATATATTTCTATTTTATGGTTTATTAGTAAAAATCTATTGAATGGTCTTAAACATTGACGATAACAGGGTAGGGTGTAAATGGTAAACGGACGGACTAACGCCAGCAAGTACACCAACGCTGTAGTTGTAATTGCTGGGTTATTTAACTTACTCAACGCTTCTAGTGTTTCTTTTGTAAAAGAGTGTGTGTTGGCTAACAGGGAAGCAGGGGATCAGAGTGAGTATCATGTGTCCACCATCTCAGAGCTCTACACACTGCTTGGTCCTGTTCAACACACAGAGGCCCTAGTGAACAGCTCTGTCTGTCTGTTGTGGCCTCCATAAATACATATAGGGAGAGAGTGTGTGTGTGAGAGAGAAAGAGAGGGAGAGAGAGAGCAAGGAGGGAGAGAGAGGGGGGGAGTGTAGAGATGCTTAGATGGAGAGCAGTGTGACTAGCAGTTTCAGAAATTAATTGTTGAGTACGTCTGTGAAAAGAGAGATAAAGAGAGAGACAGAGAGAGACAGAGAGGTGCGACA
>JACYXH010000350.1:247500-255000 GCA_026745465.1 Lota lota | reverse complement strand
AAAAAATGCAGTATGTTCCCATATCACGTGCACAGGGCAACCACTCACAAACTCACTTCGAAGCAGTCGAATAGTGTGGGAAAATATTTCACAAAATTATATTTCCCAATCTCCAATCCAGAACATGTGTTTGTTGCTGGATTTCACAATACGGAAATGACCTCCTCAAACTTAATAGACCCAATGGAGTAAAGGGAAAAATTCAACAATAACAATTGAACTTGGACTGAAACGTTTGTTGCTCTGTATGCAAGCATAATTGTTAAAAATTAACTTTTATCATAAAATAAACAAACAATTACTGTAAGGTTCCTTGCATTAATTCCAAGTAATTTATCTTTTGTATACACCTCACATTAAGTAGGTCAAAATGAATGGGGCTTCAGCAGACTATTACCGTAACCATTAATATAAGTTAATACGTACTTTAGGAACAGTTCAACAGATGATTACCGTAACCATTAATATAAATTAAAATGTACTTTAGGAACAGTTCAACAGATGATTACCTTATACATTAATATAAGCTAATACATACTTTAGGAACAATCGTAGGTGACTAAGCATGGGAAGCCTTGGGTTCTCGAGGGATATAAATCCCCCAGAATCCCCCATATGTTCAGCCCATGTTAAGTCCTCCAATGTGTGTGTGTGTGTGTGTGTGTGTGTATGTGTATTGTGTTATTGTTTGCCACTCCGGCTGTTACAGATTAAATGCGTTACATCATGATGATGAATAATCAATGTATGCAGCTTATGTCGCTGCAGAATCTAATACTAATCTTCAATTGGGTGTCAGAGGGCTTTCCTTAAGAACGGAACGGGGACGAGGTCTGTCGTCTGAATGAAAGGAAGAGCACCAGTAAAACAATGGACTAGCTATGCTGCTATTTATATTTCCTCGGGCGTGGCAATGTTGTGGCCCCCTCCAGCCAACAGGGGCCTGGCCTGGCACAAGCAACGTGCTCTCTGCGGGGGCTCCCCTTTGTGTTTTGCACGCGCCGTAAAAACAAAGGACGAACACGTGCCCCTCCGTCCCAGGACGTTGCCTCAAACGACAGGAAAAATAATTGATTTCACGCAGGGATGAGCAGACAGAGGCAAAAGGGCACAAGAGACAGAGAGACAGAGACAGAGAGAGGAGCTGGTAGGAGATGACAGGAGCAATATAGGCCTTGTCACTTCCATGGATGTATGGCTCAATCGAACTCCTCCTCGTCAACTTTTAATATGGCCTGTCTGTATTCCCCAGTGTTACATAGATAGTTTCATAGAGTGCAACTAACTCCAAAATGTATCTAATGTGTCAGTGTCAGTAAGTGTGCATTAGTGTGTGTGTGTGTGTATGTGTGTGTGTTTGCGTGTATGTATGTGTGTGTGTGTGTGTGTGTGTGTGTGTGTGTGTGTGTGTGTGTGTTTGTTTCTGTGTGTATGTGTGTGTGTGTGTGTGTGTGTGTGTGTGTGTCTGTGTCTGTGTCACAGGAAAGGAGCACTGTCTTCGCTCCTTACCTCATCTTCCCTCCTTCCACTCGCCTGCCCTTCCTGTCTGTGAGGTCATCATTGTGGGCCCGCGGTGACCTCTGCCAGGGTTCTCTAAGACGAGAGTGCTGTGCTGTGTTTTGGCGGGGAAGGGGGGGGGGGGGGTATGTAACTAGACCCTCATATGAGTCATGGTATTAGGATCTGATCCATAACATGAAGGAGTCTGTGATAGTAATATTTGCAGAAGTCTTTCAGTCTTCTGTGTGTGTGTGTGTGTGTGTGTGTGTGTGTGTGTGTGTGTGTGTGTGTGTGTGTGTGTGTGTGTGTGTGTGTGTGTGTGTGAATACACAGAGAAAGTGAGTTGAGAGAGGTTGCAATGAGAAGTAGATATGTCACAAGAAGTAAATCAGATCCAGATGTTGGAGGATGAATTCATTAGTCAGATGTGTCATTAGCTTTGAGTACCATTGTGTGTGTGTGTGTGTGTGAGACAATATCTCTTTGTGTATGTTTGTATGTGTGTGTACATGTCTGAGCTAGACACAGAGACAGATAGAGAGACAGAGAGAGACAGAGAGAGAGAGAGAGAGAGAGAGCGAGAGAGAGAGAGATACTCATTTCAACCAATAAGTGGAGTCAGAGTAAAGGACACAGAACTTGACAGAGACAATGCACTCATTACACCCCACCTATACACACACACACACACATAGACTCTCACACACACTCTCACACAGTCACACACACACACACACACACACACACACACACACACACACACACACACACACACACACAGAGGGAGGTGAGTCAGTTAGGGGTGCTGTCTCGGTCTTATCTGCAGCGGCCCGAGGAGGTTGAGGTCAGCCGCAGAGAAGGAGAGCTCTTGGTTGCTCCTCAGTGGAGATGGGGGGGGGGGGGGGGGGGGCGCCTGTGAGCATTCTACACCGGCTAAGCTAGCAGTCGGAGCCACATAATGACCTCATTGTTTGACGTGGAGTTGAGTGAGCGTTTAGGTGCGACCACCCGTGACATCAAAATGATTCCAGGAATCAGTGGTGGGAGACATCGGAGAGGGATATCTCTCTCCTGGTTTGGTTTCCTGCGCAGTAAGGATTCAGACAGCGCACAACAGGAGAGGCCACTTGCGATCTGGCCGCTGTGGACGACAAACGCGTTCTCTTTTGTTGTGTCTGACTGGCAACACGCGATTTTTATAATTTAGTCGGCTGGTGCAGTGAACCAGGTCAGCTGGGGAGTGTGGTAACCATGGAAACGACGCCTGTGAAAAAAAAGAAGAAAAAAAAAGAAAGAGAAGGATGGAGGGAGGGAGGGAGGGAGGGAGGGAGGGGGGGAGTCTGTGGAGGAATGGAGCCCGTTCAGCAGTTAACAACAGCGTCTGTGTGCGGCGGTGCGTTGGCCACACGTGCGCACGTTCTGACCATGTCACCACCAGCGCTAGAACCACAATCTCCCGGCTTCAAGAGGCTCAGTGAACTATGTACACTCCACGCTTTGTGTTGGTGTTTGCCGGACACTCTCACCCCCTTCCCCACACACACGCACAAACACACACACACACACACACACACACACACACACACACACACACACACACACACACACACACAAACACTGATTCAATGGGAATTTAAATGACACCCCGGTTCCCCTACTTTGTATTGTTTCCTGGTGAGGATGACGTGGGTAAGTGGGTGTGTGTGCGTGTGCTTGTGTGTGTGTGTGTGTGTGTGTGTGTGATGGGGTAAATGACATTGTTGGCGGGTGGGGGGGGGGGGGGGGGGGGGGGGGGGGGCATCTGGGAGGTCCTGGCTGCTCAAAGCCAACCATGACGGGAGACACAGAGGCCAGAGGAGAGTGAAACATTGGTCTGGCTCAGTGTGTATCCTATAGTCATAGTATATAGTCATGTAGTCATGCAGTCATATAGTCATTCATGGTAAACATGAGAAAGGAAAACCGTGAAAGAGTGTGAGTCACGCGTCTATAACTAAGGTGAATTACGGTAAAATGAAATATTTTTGTGAATCATGCTTCCTGTTTTAAAAATAAACAAAGAATTTGGGGACAACTCATCGACACACATCGTATACCAGGCAAAGAAATGTTGAGAACAGTTAGTTTGATTGTTTGTGCTGGATTATGCTTGCTGGGGAACTCTATGTATATGATATGAATATGAGAATATAATATATAATATTATTATTGTTATATATTATAATAATATAATAATATGAATGTATATGTGTATGATATACAGCAGGGGTGTAGACATGACCTCTGTATGACTGAATAATTGATGATTGTGTGTGTGTACTTATTGACGAGACCAAGCTGATCCGCCTGCGGTCTACACTGTGATGACTGGGTAAGGATGGGGTAAAAATAAGGAAATTAGCAGCACAACACTGACCTCTAGTGGGACAACATTGCATTTGACGACATGTTGCTATGTCAAGTCACCTGGTCGACAAATGTATTGGTCTTCAAACATTACTGTTTACAAAAAACACGCATTCATCCATTTACAGCCCAACGTTGTTATAATTTCTTTCAAATTCCATTCAGGCCAGAGATATTGAAATACTGCCAAGACCCGTCTCACACCACCCACTGGAAGCCACCAGGACCAGCATCAGACACGCAGCAAAACCAGGCCCAGACACACAGCAAAACCAGGACCAGATAAACAGCAGAACCAGGACCAGACACGCAGCAAAACCAGGACCAGACACGCAGCAAAACCAGGACCAGATAAACAGCAGAACCAGGACCAGACACACAGCAAAACCAGGACCAGATAAACAGCAGAACCAGGACCAGACACGCAGCAGCACCAGGACCAGATAAACAGCAGCACCAGGACCAGATAAACAGCAGCACCAGGACCAGATAAACAGCAGCACCAGGACCAGATAAACAGCAGCACCACTGGGATCCCGGTGCAGTCGCAATTGATTTCCAACTGGCAGTGCATACCGGTAACCATGGAGATGTCATGACCTATGCCAGCAACGTTTTTCTGTCTTTATCGAGGTTAGACAAGGACACATACAAATAAGCACACAAACACAAACACACAGTGTACAATGAGCCCACTTAATAAAAACATATGGACGCGAGCAAACGTTTCTCTCCTGAAACGTACCAATAGTATCAGGCAAAAAACAACAAGCATTATCTACATGATCACTCCTCATCAAATCTCCAGAGCTTTCTGTGTCTGTGGACTCTTAGAGCGTCCTTGAGTCACGACATCATCACATAACGCATCACAGCAGAGACACACGAGCCAAAAGCTACAAGTACACTCCTTCCTTCCCCCGTCCCTTCAGGTCAGTCACTAGACTCAACCAGAGAACCAGTGACCATTGATGATAACCACGTGATGAACCAGTGACCAGTGATAATAACCACGTGATGAACCAGTTCTCAACCAGAGAACCAGTGACAAGTGATGATAACGACGTGATGAACCAGTGACTAGTGATGATAACCACGTGATAAACCAGTGACTAGTGATAATAAACACATGATAAACCAGTGACTAGTGATAATAAACACGTGATAATCCAGTGACTAGTGATGATAACCACGTGATAAACCAGTGACTAGTGATGATAACCACGTGATGAACCAGTGACTAGTAATGATAACCACGTGATAAACCAGTGACTAGTGATGATAACCACGTGATGAACCAGTGACTAGTGATGATAACCACATGATGAACCAGTGACTAGTAATGATAACCACGTGATGAACCAGTGACTAGTGATGATAACCACGTGATAAACCAGTGACTAGTGATGATAACCACGTGATAAACCAGTGACTAGTGATGATAACCACGTGATGAACCAGTGACTAGTGATGATAACCACGTGATGAACCAGTGACTAGTAATAATAACCACGTGATGAACCAGTGACTAGTAATGATAACCACGTGATGAACCAGTGACTAGTGAAGATAACCACGTGATGAACCAGTGACTAGTGATGATAACCATGTGATAAACCAGTTCAACCTCTTCCATGGGTTCCCTGGTGGTCCTTCAGTCTGATCCCCTTCCACAAACACAATCTCCTTTTTACGCAATACACAATCTTTGGCAATCTGTGCATCCGGAATCATGAATACACAAACACACACACACACACACACACACACACACACACACACACACACACACACACACACACACACACACACACACACACACACACACACACACAAACACACACACACACACACACACAGATACCTCACTTCCCAATAAAGACACTGTTGTTTGCTGTTCACAGACAACAGACCTCCCCTTGTAACAACTAGTCCTTCCTGTTCCCATGAAGCAGCTACACTGTTGTTTCTGTTCTAAAGTATCGCTTGTGTAGTCATGCAGGGAGCAAGGATTGCATAAAGCAAGGGGGGGTGGGGGGCCTAGCAGGACGCTCAGAGCTGAACATGCAGTCTTGCTAGACTGGGCGGTGGAGGTGGAGGTGGAGGTGGAGGAGGGGTAGGAGTAGGCTAGTCTGGGTGGTGGAGGTGGAGGTGGAGGCGGAGGAGGGGTAGGAGTAGGCTAGTCTGGGCAGTGGAGGTGGAGGTGGAGGTGGAGGTGGAGATGGAGGTGGAGGTGGAGGTGGAGGTGGAGGTGGGGTAGGAGTAGGAGTAGGCTAGTCTGGGCAGTGGAGGTGGAGGTGGAGGTGGAGGAGGGGTAGGAGTAGGCTAGTCTGGGTGGTGGAGGTGGAGGTGGAGGCAGAGGAGGGGTAGGAGTAGGCTAGTCTGGGCAGTGGAGGTGGAGGTGGAGGTGGAGGTGGAGGTGGAGGTGGAGGTGGAGGTGGAGGTGGAGGTGGAGGTGGGGTAGGAGTAGAAGTAGGCTAGTCTGGGCAGTGGAGGTGGAGGTGGAGGTGGAGAAGGGGTAGGAGTAGGCTAGTCTGGGTGGTAGAGGTGGAGGTGGAGGCGGAGGAGGGGTAGGAGTAGGCTAGTCTGGGCAGTGGAGGTGGAGGTGGAGGAGGGGTAGGAGTAGGCTAGTCTGGGCAGTGGAGGTGGAGGTGGAGGAGGGGTAGGAGTAGGCTAGTCTGGGCAGTGGAGGTGGAGGTGGAGGTGGAGGTGGAGGTGGAGGTGGAGGTGGAGGAGGGGTAGGAGTAGGCTAGTCTGGGCGGTGGAGGTGGAGGTGGAGGTGGAGGTGGAGGTGGAGGTTGAGGTGGAGGAGGGGTAGGAGTAGGCTAGTCTGGGCGGTGGAGGTGGAGGTGGAGGAGGACTGGCTTGGTAGAGTGTGTCCTGGGGGGGTGGTGGTGGCAGCAACGACAGCGACATCATCACCATCGTCATCCTCGTCACTGCTGAGGCCAGGGGGCTCCTTTCTGTGGCCGAGCCAACATCTTCGGAGGGGGGCTGGCAGCTGCTGGAGGACTGGTGGTTCAGACGGGGGTGGGGGGGTGGGGGGGGGGGGGGGGGGGTCCTGTGATTCATTACAGGGCTTGTGATCATCCCCATATCCCTGGGGGGGGGGGGCAGGCGTGTCTGGGGGACGTAACTGCTGACAGGTGGCGCGGTGCAGCCTAGCCCACGAGCAGACACGAGGCAGTGGGGGGGGGGGCGGGTGTGGGGGGGGGGGGGGGGGGGGGGGTGCGGGCGGGGGGGGGGGGTTGTTTGTGAGGCACAGCGACGGGAACGCCCACCGGCGACTTCTTTTAGAACGAGGGAAGGAGGGCACTTACCCGTTCTCCAGCTCGTCCTCGTCGATGTCGTCCTCGTCCTCGTCGTCCTCGTCTCGGCCCTGGAGCGCCCTCTTCTGGCCGAGGTCGCTGTCGCTGAGGTAGCCCCCGCCCGCCTTCAGGTAGGAGGGGTCCGCGTCCAGCTCCTCGATCAGCTGGATGCGGGAGGTGTGGCCGATGCGAATGGGGCTGTGGGAGCGAGCGTGGTCGGCCGACGGGGCGTCGCCCGCCTGCAGCCGGGGGCTGGCCTGGCCCTGTCGCCATGACAACGGCGAGG
>JACYXH010000350.1:222500-240000 GCA_026745465.1 Lota lota | reverse complement strand
GAGGACAAGAGACTGAGAAGACACACTGCGAGAAGGGAGGAGGCCACATCGCCTCCCAAGGTCTTTCAGTGAAAACCTGGAAACCTCTCCAACTTAGAGATGAGTTGGAGAACCCCCCCAGTGTTGGGTTGAGACCTTCAGGCACCAGACCAAACGCCTGCATCTCAAGTGTTTCAAGGAAGGTCCATTGATATGTTTATATGCGTGTGTGTGTGTGTGTGTGTGCGCATGTTCCATTAAGTGTTCAATTGTGTTGGATTGTGTTTGCGATTAGGAAATAATCTGGAAGATGCTCTCAGACTCAAACGCTAAAGGAAGAAGCAATCTGCAATCAACACACACAAACACACACACACACACACACACACACACACACACACACACACACACACACGCAAACACATTTTTGCAAGACTTACAAGTTTCCGAGTGTCTTTATGTGTGTGGCGTGTTGGAGACATAGTAAATGTCTAGCACTTTCCGCCATGTGTTCTGCCTCTTGGTTAAAGGAATAAAAAAACAACCTGAGTATGAATCTAAATGAGCCTATGTCTAAACACACAGTGCACCCCTCTACAGTTGTCTCTCTTTTGTCCCTCTCGAACACAGATGTACAGGCGGACACACATGAAGAACATACGAAAAATCAAAATACAGCTGAATACAGTTCCATAATGGGAGGCAATGTCGAGTAGTGTGTGTCAGCCAGACAGAGCGTTTCCTGTGACCCACCATTTTAATGATGTTCTTAAACACAGCTGCTGCAGCATGTGGCTGTACCCCAAACACACACGCCCACACACCCACACGGTGTGTGGGTGTGTGGGTGAGTGTACATTGTGGATGGTATATAGTGTGTTTTTATTGTGAAATTGACAGTAACAATCTACATTGGGTTCAGATGCAGAATTTGTAAATATAAATAAAAAGTATGAATAGAAGTACCAGAAGTTCCAGACTTTTAAATATGCACATACAACTCAACAGACGCATGCAAACTCCATTTGTGTGAATTCTGTTCATGCAAATGCTTCCGTAATTCTGTAATGTTGTCAATGATGAACTACATTGGTGAATCATTATGGTGTTTTTATCTATCATGAAGTGCTATGAGGGACCTGCTTCAAAGGAGACATTGTGGACATGTTCATGGCGGTCATTTTAGCTTATGTGTGTGTGTCAACAGTTTCATGACTGAATCTGTTTGGGTGTGTGGCCATAGAGCTGCATTAACCACACCACCATCACAAGACTATCAGATGGTTTCATCTTAACTCCAGGGCATTGGGCTTTTGAACATCCTTATAGGCCTCTTGCACTACTTTCATCAGACAATGTATTCATTGATATTGTTTTAATAGACAAAAGATATAAAAGCAGTAATGTGTCGTAATTGTATTATAGAATGATAATATCAGTTAGGCATGTGAATATAGAAACAAACAAACAAGCAAGAGAAGAGTATTGTCACAGCGGCGGCTAAAAAGGAAGTCACCCACACTTTCTTAGTATGTATACGGTGTAGTGTATGCACTCATGCATGTGTCCATGAGTCTGCATGTGTGTTTGTTGTGTAAAGCTAATGAGATACAAGCACAGGAAGCAGTAATAGGATTTCAGCGGAGGAGGGCAGGAAGCAGACAGCACTAATGCAGAGGCTCCTGTGTTCGCTCCTCAGAGACAGATCACAATGCTCTTTCCACACACACACACACACACACACACACACACACATGCACATACACACTACATACAAAGGCACAACACACATATTTTTATTTTCCTTCTCCCTCTATAGAACTAAAAGCAACTGTACTCCTAAAAAAGCATGTGTCCTAGAAATATCCTTTATTCGTCTAATTCTGACATACCTACGCCATACCATTCATCAAGTCTCTTAAGATTTGAGAGACCAGGGAAAGCGAGGAAGAGCGAGAGAGCCAGAGATCCAGAGAGCGAGGAAGAGTGAGAGATCCAGAGTAAGAGTGAGCAAAAGCATCAGAGATGAATTGAGTGAGCGAGAAAAGAAAAAAAAAGAGAGAGAGAGAGAGAGAGAGAGCGAAGCTACAGGGATTAAAGAGGATACTTTATTCCTTCATAATAGTCCCCTGCGTTCGTGGAGTATGATTATGATTGGGACTTTCATGACTGCTGAGCCTGTGAACATCTGCAAGCCGTGCGACGCGCAGAGCCTGACGGCCCCACTGCAGCGTGTGGAGGACCTCTCGGCCCGCGGCCACGCCCGCATACCATTAGCCAGTCAGCACTCAGCATGGCAACGAGCTGGTTATGGGCGTTCAGTACGTGGAGAACATTAGCGCCTTTCAAGGCATCGTACACGGAGACGATCATCTCGAGGACACACGTAGTACACGGCATTATTAACGTGAGGATTTGGGTGATGTTGTGCCAGAAGCTACATTTAAACTAACTCACATGCACTGCACTGCACTGCACTGCACTGCACACACACACACACACACACACACACACACACACACACACACACACACACACACACAGTTGTGTATATGTGATGATGCTTCATCATGGCCACAGTCTTTTGTTGATATTTGCTGTAGCGCAGTGCTGTCACTCTTGAAAGCGATGTGTGTGTGTGTGAGTGTGTGTGTGTGTGTGTGCGTGTGTGTGTGTGTGTATGTGTGTGCATATCTAAAGGGGTGACACAGGGGGAAAAATGATTGGTGCCCCCCCCCCCCCCCCCCCCAAGCCATTGGGCTAGGGTACTGTCAATCTGGCAATGCCCAACGCCATTGTATCAGAGTGGTGTCAAAGACTTGCTGGCAAATGAACACACCTTGTCTCTGTTCATGGTATGTACACAGTACGCACTCAATTATATATTTTGAAATATGTGGACTGGGGTGTTGTCATTCTGTACTGCGATAATATGCATAGGTGAACTCCAGATAACAGCAACAGCATTGAGTGATGCAGCCCACCGATGGAGGGAGGCTACGGAGGCCTTGGTTGCCTTATTAAAGACGACCCTCGCGAGCATACTTCCAAGAGTCCCATTATAGCTTTACGTAGCTAGATTGTTAGCTTAGCTAACGTAGCTCCAGCAGGCTAGTGAATAGCTGCAGCCAATGAGTAAGACTTCCCTGTGTTATTCAGCGGTAGTGCACCACCACATAAATAGAAAATAGACAAATATTACTTTATCAGTTCTTCCTGGAATCACTTTTCCCAGATAGGCTACGATAAAGTGGTATACACTTAAATGTGAGGTTTGAGAATGTTAACTTAGCAATCTGATCCCATGACGTTAGGAATTGCAAGCTGTAGAATGGTGCATTGGAAAAAAGCTACACAATTTTGGGGTGTGGTGGGAGTCATACAAGGTATACACTCTATTTGCATATATCCAAATATATGTATACCGTATATGTGTGTATGTATATAATTATACAAATATATATGTATATATATAAATGGTGCAGCCTCAATTAAAAACTCCTGGAATGGCCCCTGGTCACACCGTCCCTCTCGTGAGCATAATTCGAGTTAAGTCCTCTTAACTTTCAACTTTCCAAATCTCCCTTCCCAAGCAGCTGCCCAGCAGAGCTTAGTGTGGGATCCAATGTGGGACTTCTTCTGGCTGGCCTTTTCAGGGTCTTCTCAGAGTCCCATCAGGGTGATGGATCTGTGATTAGTGGGACGGGGGAGGGGGATCTTCTCATTATCTTTATGTAGATCTAATCCTGAGCTGGATCCTCTTTAAACGAACCAACCCCATGCTGGGTAAGACCACTATTATGGGCTGTTTGAATCCACACCCACACCCACACACACACACCCACACACCCACCCACCCACCCACCCACCCACCCACCCACCCACCCACACACACACACACACACACACACACACACACACACACACACACACACACACACACACACACGCAGACGCACGCACACACACACACACACACACACATGCATACACACGCACAAACACACACACACACACACGCACACACACACACACGCACACACACAGACACACACACATGCACACACACACCAAACAGACACATGCACATGTGCACATCTCATTATGCATGCTGGAAGGGACACAGCGGTGTCATTACAGGCATCTGAGGTTATTGCTTTCAATTGTCCTGTCAGCCAATTCAGTCCAGGCTTTATAAGCACATTAACTAACATTTGACCAGTCCACTGCATAGCTCTATTGCTATCCTGGTCAATAATATCAATGTGCATCTCAAAGTTGTAGTTGAGATATTTTCTAAGAACATTGCGTGATGTCTTCATTTCGTTTTCTATCTACAATCTATTTTGTTACAAGCGATGTAAAATCGGCGTCACAAATACTGAGATAAAATGATGAACGATTCAGAACAGAAGAATCCTAGAACGACAAAATAAATATTTTCTAAATAATACACAAATTGTGATACAATATAGGATCCTTCAGATGTACGATGTCCGGGGTGTGGTTCGACGGCTCGTTCTATCACTCTCAAGACGCTAGTCACTGTGATGTATCCAGCCTGGACCACTGTGGCCATTCTGCCTGCTCCCACTGTAGGCTAACCTCAGAGGGACAGTGTCACAGCATATGATGCTGAGTTGTACCACACACAGTCACATGGTCTACTCCCTGCAGCTAACTGTGCTAACCGATTCTAAGATGTAGGCCTGGAACCCATAGACAGCCTCAGACGTCAGGGCTTGATGTTGATTTAGAAGTTGTGGATACAGTACACCCCGGACTGATCTACAGTAAACATGATAAGGAGTTTCCTTTGCGTCCTGCAGATGTGGAGGGGGCGTGTGGGGAGGAAAGAAGTGCATGCTGGGAACGGATCCTTTAGACATCCACAATCGCTCCTCCTGTGACTGACTCCTCCTATGACTGAGTGCACAGAGCACACAGAAACCAATTAGCTGCGAGTCCCATCGGAAATAGATGCGCCGCAGATATGATCAAGGATGAGCACAGCTGCAGGCTACAGGGCGAGTCACAATTAACCTCTACCTAATAGGCACATGCAAACACAGCCAGACACACAGACACAGACACACACACAGACACAGACAATTACACACGCACACACAAACGCACACCACACATATCTACGCACTGTTGTTTACTTTGGGCAGCCTCTGATCCTGCCATGTATCCATAAATATCAATAAGGATCAGGACTCTTTCTCCTTGCTTCCCTGCTCCTCTTCCTTCACCCTCTTCCAGGAGGCTGGCTGCACAAGGTCACACACACATACATACATACACACAGACACACACACACACACACACACACACACACACACACTAACAATAGCAATATTACACATACGCATAGTCACACCCACACGGCAAGGTCGCCCGAGCTGTGATTTGAGGCTACATGAGCAGGGGACAAGCTGTGAACAACAGAGGAGAGAGGAGAGAGGAAAGAGGAGAGAGGAGAGAGGAGAGAGGAGAGAGGAGAGAGGAGAGAGGAGAGAGGAGAGAGGAGAGATGAAGGGAGGAGAGAGGAGAGATGAAGGGAGGAGAGAGGAGAGATGAAGGGAGACGAGAGGGGAGATAGGAGTAAGGACAGAGGAGAGAGGAGAGAGGAGAGAAGAGGTGTGGAGATAGAAGATGATATAGAAGTGAAGAGATAGGAGACAATGCAGGAGAGAGGAGGACAGGGGATACGAATGGGCTGAGCTGGTGATGATATAAAAAATAGTTTTCTCTACCTTCCACATAAACACAAAAGTTTTGATACCATCTCATGCCAGCGAGTAATGAATGGAAAGCATAACAGATCATAACTAAAGATAGAGAGACACAGAGAAAGAGAGAGCAAGAGAGCAAAAGAGAGAGAGAGTGGGGGAGCTATTAAGATTGATACATTAGACTGATGACTCAGATCTACAGTCACTATGGTGATTTGCTCAAAGTTCACACACTTTGTACATCTCCCTTCAATGCATCATTGCCTTTGTGCGCCCGTGTGATTCTTGGGAGTGTGTGGGGTTATGTATACTGTGTGTATGTGTATGTGTGCTTGTGAGTGTGTTTGTGTGGGCGTGCGTTTGTGCATGGGTGCGTGAGATTGTGTGTCTTTTATGTGTGTGCATGACAAAGCCTTCATGGCCTATCTCTACCTGCCTCTGACACAGCCCAACTCACACGTTGCCCCAGGTTACAGGGCAGTGTATTTTGTGTGTGTGTGCGTGTGTGTAGGGGGTGGGGGGGGGGGGGGGGGTGGGGGGGGGGGGGGGGTAGAGGGGTGGCCATCTGTCAGTGTGCCAAAGATCAATGGAGGTTAGGTTGCGATGTAGGATGGATGGATAGATGTGAGGGAGGGGCGGAGAGAAGGATGGGGGGGGGGGGAGGGAGGGAGCGGGAGATGAGGGGGAGTCTCAATATGTCGCCCACTGTGTCCGGAGCCGGACACAATATGCTGTCATTTTATTAACCGACTAAGATTTCCTCTCCCTCACGGCCACCGCTCTCACGGCCCTTATTAACGAATGGCTGCTTTCTGTGGGAGTCCCGGGGTCACTGGTGTCCAGGCTCTGGGGACGAGCCCCTGCAGTATCCACACATGCAGTATAGTATATAGTATTATTAGAGATATTAGCATTCATATGACCATAGTATTATTCCTGCATGCGGATGCATGTGAGTAGCGCCAGAGAAGAGAGAGCGGAAGAGAGAGAGAGGGAGAGATTGAGAGAGAGAGCGCGAGAGCAGTATTTTAAAGATTAATGTTCCCCCATGTATTTTACTCAGTGTGGCAGTAGGTCAGAGCAGAAGCTCCCCCGATATATAATGAATCAACACAACAAAAACTATGCCAGCCCATCCAGATCTGCTTACTTCAGCTGGCAGTACACCAACAACAATGCACACACACACACACACACACACAGCGCTTACAAATGCACGTACACAAACACACACACACACACACACACACACAAGACACATTCACATAAAAGGTCCGTGCAATCTAGCACACACTTGTAAAACACACACACACACACACACACACACATGATTCATTCATTTGTACATGCACATCATACATTCATCTGACAGATAGTGTTGTGAACACTGCGACCATAACAGGGGGATGATTCTCGTTTGCTCCAGTGTGTAAGAAGCACTTGGAGAAACCCACAAGCTTATATTATCTATGCTGCACTGCAATAGAGACGGGGTCATTTAAAATTCATTGTTGATGCTGAGCATGAGCTGGAGGCAATGGAGAAGAGGAGAGGAGAGGAGAGGAGAGGAGAGGAGAGGAGAGGAGAGGAGAGGAGAGAAGGAGAAGGAGAAGGAGAAGGGAGGAGAGGAGGAGAGGAGAGGAGAGGAGAGGAGAGAAGGAGAAGGGAGGAGAGGAGAGGAGAGGGGAGGAGAGGAGAGAAGGGAGGAGAGGAGAGGAGAGGAGAGGAGAGGAGAGGAGAGGAGAGGAGAGGAGAGGAGAGGAGAGGAGAGGAGAGGAGAGGAGAGGAGAGGAGGAGAAGGGAGGAGAGGAGGAGAAGAGAGGAGAGGAGAGGAGAGGAGAGGAGAGGAGAGGAGAGGAGAGGAGAGGAGAGGAGAGGAGAGGAGAGGAGAGGAGGGAGGAGAAGGGAGGAGAGGAGGAGAAGAGAGGAGAGGAGAAGAGAGGAGAGGAGAGGAGAGGAGAGGAGAGAAGGAGAAGGGAGGAGAGGAGGAGAAGAGAGGAGAGGAGAGGAAAGGAGAGGAGAGGGGAGGTTTGGGAAGGAGAGAGGAGAGGACAGGAGACACAGTAAGACTGGTCTTAACATGCACGTTATGTGTATGTCCAGTGACCCAATCCATGAGCGATTTCACTAAAGTCAATTCCCTCCACTGTAAATACACAGACTCTGCAGTACAGTAAACGCATTCTGATTCAAAAACATGCATTGGTCTACAGTGATTGAAACGGAAAGGCGTAACAAATAAAGAATATTCAGGGGAACTCACCCAATATTTGGCTAAAGAGCAACTGTTCCAGGTCCCCCAGAACGGTGACTACCAGCTCTGGGTCCACCTTCAGAAAGGTCTTGTCGTCCTCCCCCTCCATCTCCTTCGCCTCCTTCTTCTCCTCCGTGGTCGGAGCCTCGGCACGGCCCATCTCCCCCGGTTTCCTGCCGTTAATCCCAGTGCTCCCAGTCCCATTGGATTGAGGCTTGTTGGGGGGTTCTGAGGGGTCCGTGCCCTTACTGGCCTCCGACCCCTGGCTGATGGGTTTGACTTCTGCATAGGGGCCCCTGGGTTTACCTGGGGCCGGAATGCGACTGGGCTTGCCTAGACTAGGAGTCCCCGCCGGGGAGGAAAAGGGCTTTGGCTTCCCCTGGAACAGAGACTGCTCCGACTTCGACAGTGTCCGGCACAGGGGTGGCTTCCCGCCCCCCGGCGGACCAACGGTCTTGCCTTGGCCCGCGTTGTTGGTGCCGGCGCCGGGCCGGCCCATGTCATCGTTCCACAGGGGGGATTGGTAGAGGTGCATCTTCTTCTCCGCGTCGGTGAGAACCGCCAGGTTGGTGAGCGAGTGCTGCTTCCGGAGCTTGGCCGGCGTGGCGCTGGGGACGGGGATGGAGCCCGAGGAGGGCCGGTACACCTTCAGCTCAGGCACGGAGGGTCGGGACAGCCCCTGGGGCGGAGCGGAGGGCTTGGCCTGGCTCTTCCTGGAGGCCATTGTCCTGGCCGCAGCGTCCTGGCCCGCGGCGGGGGACCTCAAATCGAGCTCCCTGGGCTTGGCGGTCATGCTAATGCTAGCCACATTAGCGGCCAGCATCCCTCCTGCAGAGAGCCAAAACACAACATCAGTGACACGCTCTCAATACTCTTTCACACACACACACGCACGCACGCACGCACGCACGCACGCAATCTGGCTATTGAGACCGGAGGGAGAAAGGAGAGGGGGTTGGAAAAGCCAGACTAGTCTCTGCAGTAAGTCCCCAAACTGAGGCTGGATCCCTGCTGTGCCAAAGACCGCAGCTTCACCCCTCTACTGAGACCGACTGGTAGCTTAACACAGTCCGTACCCAGTCATCCTCGCTAACTGCTGGTAATCCGCAAAATGTCCAGATCTGTGTCCGGCGCACAAATCCTCTGTGTCTCCTCCGCGCTGATGACAGCAGCCGGGGGAAAGCAACAATGGCTACAATAAAAAGCAGCCTAGTCTAGCTTCCTTTGCCGCGGCTTGTCGTAGCTCCTCCACAGTGTGTGTGTGTGTGTGTGTGTGTGTGTGTGTGTGTGTGTGTGTCGCTGCCTTCGCCTGCCTCCAGCCTGCTGGGCAAGCTGTAGCCGAATGACAGGAGAAACAGATGCAGCAGCAGCAACACTCCCTCCTCCTCCCTCCCTCTCTCCACCCTCCCTCTCTCTCTCTCTCTCTCTCTCTCTCTCTCTCTCTCCACCCCCTCCTTCAACTTCGCTCGCTAGCTTGCTGACTGGCTCGATGACTCTAACCACCCCCCCTCCTCCCCCCTCCTGTCACACACCACCCTCCCCTGTCACACCCCCCCCCCACCCCCACCTCGGAGCTCATTCACCCTCCCTTCTTCTCTACACATCCCTCCTTTTTCTCTGTTCCTGTTGTGCTCTCTCTCTCCTCCCAAAGACCACGAAAAAGCACCTCTCCTCACCTCTTGTCCCGACTCTCTGTCCCTCCTTTTTCCCTCCCTCTCTCTTGCGCTCCCCCTTCTCGTCCTCTGCGTTCCCCCAGCAGGACGACGCAGTGAGGGAGATGGGGGGGGGAATACACGCACAGCCTGTTCTTTCAAATGAACTCTTTTCTTATGGCTACACATCCTTAACTTCTTCTTTTTTCTCTTTTCCACTCTCTTGCCTTCTCACCTCACCTCGCCCCCCCCCCCCCCACCCCTCACCCTCTTTCAAGCTGTCCTCTTGCTCTCCTCTCCACCTCTGTCTGTCGGTTAATCCCTTTGTTCTCGCGCTCTTTCATGCTCTCTTCCCTCTGCTCTTGTTCTGGTTAATCGTATGCGCAGACAAGGGCAGCAGAACAAGCATGGAAGCCAGTTAGTAACAAAATGAGTGAATAAATTTTTTTTTTTAAAAGGGGGGATTATTTAGGTGAGTCAGATTAGGCAAGTGCCAAAAATGTGGATCAGGACGGGACAATCCCCCCCCAACACATAGAGTCACGCCACTAATTCGACTATTCATCCATTCACACACTCAGTCCCTCTAATGTGGGCTGAGAACGTGTGGCCCACCCAGGACAATGCGGAGATGTGTTATTAGAATAATGGCTGAAAGAAGAGTTCAACGGTAAAGAATGCGGCAAAAAAAACTCACACACATACATACACACACACACACAAACACACATACACACACACAAACACACAAGGGGTGGGGCCTGCCCCTAATTACACCTCAATAAATAGCCAGGATATAAAAGGACCATTACGTTCTACTAATATCACCTCAGCCCTAAGTCCTTCTCCATTACTTGCTCATATTTCCTCCACTGTCCAGCCAGTCCCTGTACTTTATCTTCAAGTTCACCTTAACCCCTCCCCCTCCAGATGATGGAGATGCACAGAACCCATTAGGTTCTCAGGAAACATAATCATAATTTCAGCAATCCATTCCAATCCATCTGTGTACAAATATAGGGGGGCAAGTAAACACATTGTCAAGGTGTGTGCATGTGTGTGTATTTATATGTCTTCTATCATACATTGTGGGAAATAATGTATGTATGTAGTATGTATGATGTATGTGTGCTTCTGTGATTAGCTTCATGTGTGGCTGTAGAGGCCTGTGCGTGTGGGTGTATGTGTGTGTGTCTGTGCATGTGCATGTGTGTGAGTGTGCATGTGTGTGAGTGTGAGTGTGCATGTGTGTGTGCGTGTGTGAGTGCGTGTGTGTTTGTGTGTGCGGTTGTACGAGCCTGTGTGTGTGTGTATGTGCGGTTGTACAGGCCTACTTGTGCGTGTGTGAGGATGTCAGATTGATGAGACAGGCCCAGAGAAGCCCCGCTGAACGCTGGTAAGCTCTGGAACGTTCTACCACGTCACCTCCCTCACCCTGGACCATTCCATCTACATGCTCAGACTCCTCCTTGTATCTCTCTTTCTTATCTTTCTCTCTCCCGATACTCCTTTTGACCTCAGTTTTGACCTTCCTGGGCTGTTTACTGACCAACCTATACTTCTAGCTTGACTTTGTTTCAATGTTTTGAACACAATAATCAGTTAAGTGGCCACCAGAGACTGAAAAGCAAACAAATGAATAAGAAATAAAGAGAGAGAGCGATAGAGAGCGAGAGAGAGCGGTAAACAGCTAGCGATCGAGAGAGCATGACATCGTTATTTCTCCGTCCATTAGAGCCTGAACACGATGACATGAAGTTTTTTTTTTTTTGTTTTTACATATCACTCACTGACAAATCAATAGACCTTTTACTGTAGAGTATGTGTAAGAGGAACTTAGAGTAGGAGAGTGATCGTGACATGGCTCCCCTGCAGCCTGTCTGTCTCCTCTGGCAGCTACCTGCGGGGCCCCTGTCCTTCTGTTTGGCCCCGAGGCCAGCCGATCTGCAACTTACTGTTGGCTGTTGGCTGTTGACTAGTGTTCAAACTGTTGGCTGTTGACTGTTGACTGTTGACTAGTGTTTAAACAAGACAGAGACTGTTGGGCTTATGTCGGGATTCAGTTGACATTTGCATGAATCAGTTGAAATAAAATCCGGAGTTTGAACAAGTAATGTCCTGTTTGCTGACTTTCCAAACGCAATGGTATGGTCATACCTCAAAACTTTCTTTTTTTCAAGTAGCCAAACCGGTGTCACATTAACCCTGCAACACTGAAAACCTGTGTGTGTGTGTTCATGTGTCGCTGTGAGTGTGTGTGTGTGTGTGTGTGTGTTCATGTGTGGCTGTAAGTGTGTGTGTGTGTGTGTGTGTGTGTTCATGTGTGGCTGTAAGTGTGTGTGTGTGTCTGTGTGTGTGTGTGTGTGTGTGTGTGTGTGTGTGTGTGTGTGTGCGTGCGTGTGTGGTTGTAGAGCAGCCGCACAGCAGTAAACATTAAAAACACACACACTGGTTGTGTGCAGTGTACCATGCTCGGGGACACACACCGTTCAGTAGCCGCAGTCTTTTAATAAGGGCCCAATGTGGGCTCCTCGGGGCCACGCCGCCACACAGACGCTGAGCTGGGGGTGCTGACAGTACTGGGTGCCTTGGAGGGGGGCTGCACGTCAGCGGGGTAGGGCAGGAGCCAGGTAGATTGAGGCTGATCGCCGCTCCATCAAACTCTTTTAACTCTATAGCTCTTTTAGCTCTTGTAACTCAGAACTCGTATATCTCTTGTAACTCGTGGGGCTCTTATAACTCGTGTCACTCGTATATAACTCTTACAGCTCTTAGAACTCGTAACTCGTAGCTCTTACAGCTCTTACAGCTCTTAGAGCTCGTAACTCGTAGCTCTTACAGCTCGTAGCTCGTAGCTCTTACAGCTCTTAGAGCTCGTAACTCGTAGCTCTTACAGCTCTTAGAGCTCGTAACTCGTAGCTCTTACAGCTCTTAGAACTCGTAACTCGTAGCTCTTACAGCTCTTAGAGCTCGTAACTCGTAGCTCTTACAGCTCTTAGAGCTCGTAACTCGTAGCTCTTACAGCTCTTAGAACTGGTAACTCGTAGCTCTTACAGCCCTTAGAACTGGTAACTCGTAGCTCTTACAGCTGACGTCATAACTCCCTGACCAGGGACTACGCCGGGGAGAGTGACCGTGCACAAGGCCTGTCTGTGGAGCACAGAGTCGCCACACAGAGACAAACAATAGTCTCACAGAGACTGCGGCAGACACATAGTCCCCGACCATAAACACTGACATTAACACACACACACACACACACACACACACACACACACACACACACACACGTGGACATAAACTCACCCACAACGGTAATGCAGGGGACCTCAGTGCAGGTCATGCCACCATACTGCCATCACCTGATTGTCCCTGTGCTCGTCTCTCTGGCACCACCGTTTAATTAGGTGAATCAATTGCTGATGTAAACAATCTCTTACTCTCTCTGTCTCTATCTGAATGTCTATCTGTCTCTCTGTCTCTCTGTCTCTCTCTCTCTGTCTCTCTGTCTCTCTCTCTCTCTCTCTCTCTCTCTGTCTCTCTCTCTCTCTCTCTCTCTCTCTCCCTCTATCTGAATGTCTCTCTCTCGTCTCTCTACATCCCCCACTTTCTCTGGCACATTAACACAGAGTCCGGCACTGAGCAGGGTGTCTAACTCACCGGGGCAAGCTGGCGTAGCTTCAGAGAGTGGGCTATCGTAGTGTGTGTGTGTGTGTGTGTGTGTGTGTGTGTGTGTGTGTGTGTGTGTGTGTGTGTGTGTGTGTGTGTGTGTGAGAGAGAGAGAGAGCTCTACGAGTGCCAGTGATCAATATTAGCACACACATTCATCACACTGCAGGCCCTGTCCGCAGCCAGCTGACACTAAGTACAGTTGCATTTGGTAAGGTGTGTAAATCTGCGTGAGTGTTTATGTGTGTTTACCCCGAACGGGGCTCCCGCCAGTGGGGCCTGAAGAGGGGCCACACTGTTCCACGTGCACATAAAAACATAAGAGACAGACAGAACCGGGGCCAGGTATGGACGGATGAATGGACAGATTGAGGGACAGAGACAGAGAGAGCAGGAGAGGGAGAGGGAGAGGGAGAGGGAGAGGGAGAGGGAGAGGGAGAGGGAGAGGGAGAGGGAGAGGGAGAGGGAGAGGGAGAGGGAGAGGGAGAGGGAGAGGGGAAAGGGGCAGGTCGCTTGCACTTTGCATGTGTGTATATTTGCCCTAGCATCTCTAAACAGTTTGAAACAGATTAGGCAGTATCCCGGGCCTAACCGGAGATGTCCTGTGAGGTATGGAGAGCAATGTGCATGCTGAGGCGTATATTAGACGTGAGGGCGGGTTACACAAGGTTCCAGTCTACGGGAGGGGAGGAAAATTACTGAGAGGACAGAGAAGTTGCTGTGAATATGACTAATTTTGTGACGCCTTTCTAAACCTAAAATGGGAACTAAAATGGGCTAGCTTTGCTGAACAGATGGCATCTTTATCCCACTTGCTACGATCACCCACGCCCTTCTGGGTCCTAGAAAACCCATTTTCTGCAGCTTTTCTGTCCTTAAAATGATATGTGTTACTCTCAGTAAATGCAGCTGCCATGAGCGGAGATGAATGGTGTGAATATGAAGGGAGGAGTATGAAGAATATTATAACAAAAAAAATGAACTGAAAGAAGAATAGGATGGGAAAGTAAAAATCACAAGAGATGAAGACTGTCGGACAAAGCTTTTGATTGTGAATGAAATCAAAAGAAAGATGGAGGGGATGGAAAGAAAGAAATAAGGCGGACAAATATGAAAAGAGAGAACGAAAGACCAAACAAAAGAAAGTAGCGAAGCATGACTGTACAACAGCTAGGTGGAGAGGGGTGAGAGAAGGAAAGGTCCCCAGACGTTTGAGGCGGAGAGGAAGCCTGTAAGACAGAGGCGGGAAATCCTGTCTCCTTGCGCTGCCAACGCTTACACTACTAGCTAACGTCCGCTAGCTAACGTCCGTTAGCTAACGTCCGCTACAACAGCAAAACGGCAAGTCCACAGGACATAGGGAAGAATGAGCAGACCATGACACATACACACAGAGCTGAAAGGCGTAAGTTATGACACACGCATGGTGTCAGGACTGAGACAATACGTTGCGTCTGGGACATCCTGTTTACATTCATCATATAGAGCGAAGCATGCCTTTATACGAGGGGGGGGGGGGGGGGGGGGGGGGGGGGGGGGGGGGGGGGGGGGGGGGGGGGGGGGTCCGTGTCGAGGTTAAGGGTGAGTAAGACGAAAGCCAGAGCACTGAAGGCTTCATGGCGCTGGGCTTAACTTGTTGTGAGGGATGAGTCACTATCCCCAGTCCTCAATCAGCTGCAGAAGGGTGCTCATGACCATAGCATGAGTGGGCCAGACGCACCAGTCTAGAAAACTGGAGGCAACTAGTTCATTCCAACAATAAAACACTACTCAGTCTCATCAAAAACACACTGTGACTCACAGACAACTCATGGTGAAAAACAACCGGTGCCATAGGCATGTCAGGAAGCTGAATGAGACCCTAGCAAAAACACACACACACACACACGCACAAACACACACTCAAACACACTGGGTGTGTCTTTGTGTGCGTTTCTTCCTTAGGATATTGCTCTTTGGAGACACTCCCTCGCTGACGCCTCAATGTTTACATTCTCTGCATACCTCCCTGGGGTTTCCCACAATGCCCTGCTGCAATGGCTGGTTGCCTGGATACAGCGTGGTCTTCATAGAGAAAGGTTTCTGACGCGTGTGTGCACGTGCACGTGCGTGTGTGCGTGTGTGTGTGCATGTGTGAGTTATTTGACGGACAGAGACACATACACATTATACACATGACTGGGCCTATCATTTGCTGCCCTGGATGAAGTCTTACCAGGGGTACAAAAAACCTTCAATGTGCACCCATTCAGCCGTCCCTTCATCTTCCAGTTAGTCTGCTCTCTCTCTCTTCCTCCCTCTCTCTCTCTCTCTCCCTCTGTCTCTCTTTCTCTGTGTCTGTCTCTCTCTCTCTCTCTCTCTCTACTATCTCTCTCTCTCTCATTCTCTCTCTCTCTCTCCTAATCTCTCTCTCCCCTCTGTCTCTCTCTCTCTCTCTCATCCCTCTCTCTCTCTCTCTCTGGACAGCGTCGCTCTCTGTTCAACTCTCTCTCGTGTTTGGGGCTCTCTCTCCTATTCGAGAGGAGGAGAGAGAGGGGAGGAGATGATAGAGAGGACAGAGAGATACACAGTAACCCTCAGTGTCTGTCTCTCTTTACTGTCTGTGTCTCGCTCTCTCTCTCCGCTTTCTCTCTCGTCTCTCTCTTCTCCACGCTCTCTCTCCTCTCTCTCCACTCTGTCTCTCTTTCTCCTGTGTCTAGTGTCTCTGCCCTGTCTCTCTCTCTCTCTCCTCTCTCTCTCTCTCTCTCTCTCCTCTACCTTCGATCTCCACTCTCTCACCTCGTCACCGACAAACACCAACACACCCACATCACACATTCTCTCAACGGAACATCCCATCTCATGCTCTCCACTCTCACCTACCAAACGTCTCTCCTACACTCTCTCTCTCTCTCTCTCTGTCTGGACAGCGTCACGCTCCACTGCCGTGACGTACGGGTGTTTGGAGACAGAGATCCAGGCTGATAGCTGGGCGAGAGAGAGGGAGGAGAGAGAGAGGGGGAGACTCAACTTCCTGTGGGAGGACTGTGGCAGCTGGAATCTGGAGGGTCACATACCAGGGGATGGTAAATATTTAACATTTAATTTCCTCGCTGTAAGCGAGAGCAGACGAACGGCCGCGGGTCAGATCGGAAGACAAACCCCGAGACGAGAGCGCTCTCTCGCTCTCTCGCTCTCTCGCTCTCTCGCTCTCTCGCTCTCTCGCTCTCTCGCTCTCTCGCTCTCTCGCTCTCTCGCTCTCTCGCTCTCTCGCTCTTTCGCTCGGGGAAGAGATGGTTTAAATTGAAGAGAGGCTGTCAAAATATTTAGGCCGGGTTCCAGAACCTCTGAGGAACATATTTCCTACAGGGTCAATGTTATTGCCCCCCCCCCTCCCCCCCCCCCCCCACCTCCCCCCAACACTCCATCTGCGTCTCCCCAAACAAACCCTGGAACTCCCCCCACCCCCCCCCCCCCCCCCCCCCCCACCCCCCCACCCCCCCCCCCCCCCCACCCCCCCCCACCCCCCCCCCCACACTCAGGCACTGGCGTCCCCAGAGAGTGATAGGGTCGGGGGGGTCTGTGGTGTAATTGAAAGTAACACATGGGGCCCAGGTCAAGTCTAATGGCTAAGTCTTCATTAAGGACTATGGACAAATGAAACTAAACGGCACTTTAATGGTATTCATTTGGAAACAAAGAAAAACATATATTCATTTTCAGCATTTCAAGCTTTGAAATGCTGAAAATGACCACATACTGTGAGCGTGAAACCCCTGATCAATGAGAATCCATCGATCGATGGATGCTCACGCTGGCAGCTCTGCTTGTGCTTGTTCAGGACCCACGCTGTGCCTTTTGACTGTTGGCCTCTAACACGATGTAAAACACACCCCTGACCTCACACCACCTCATTGTGTTCCCCTTATCTTCTCTTTGTTTTTGCATCCCCTCCAACTTCCCTTCTTGCCTGCCACCCCCCCCCCCCCCCCCCCCCCCCCCCCCACACACACACACACACCCCTCCTCCCTGTCTGTAAATTACAGTGATTACAGTAGCTGCCTACCCTCTCTGTTACAGCATCTTCCCACAGGCTTGTCTCCAGCGCCTTCTAGGGAGTAATTACGGAAGCCCACAACCACTAGTTCAGGACTGCAGGTCTTCTGAGACGACAGGGTCGCGTCCCACTGACAGAGAAACAGCTGGGCGACATCTCGGCTCTGGAAAT
>JACYXH010000350.1:200000-210000 GCA_026745465.1 Lota lota | reverse complement strand
GATCACACTCAGATGGATGTGATGTCAGATTCCCTTCGATACTTCGATCGCTGCCTTCTTCCCCCTAGTGAGGTAGGTCTCATATTACTGCAGTGCTGGCTTTTGATCCTTCAGCCCCACACTCACACACACACACACACAACCACACACACACACACACACACACATACACAAACAGGCGACAGGACTGAATACTTAATAAGGATTGCGTAGTCAACACACAAATACTGGATTCAGTTTCATAATAAGTCGGTCTGGACAATTAGACCCCTAGAACATGAGTTGACCTTTAATATACCAGGGTTAAATCCTGTCAGTGGTTTCTGTATAAACACGTGTGTGTAGTTGTGTAGCCAGCGAATGGCCGTGAACTTGCATCATGCAGTAACTTGCAGCCTAACAGCTTTCTGGCTGATCACATATTGATCAGGCACTGACTGAATACTTGTGGAAATAGGGGGCGTCAGCAAGTAATAAAACAGAGACTGTCTATGCTGAAAGAAAAAATACAAAACAATGGATGACGATAGAGATGAAATGCTTCCCCAAATGCACACAATCATCAGATTGTACAAGCATGTTAGATTAATCAATAATGGATGAATATAGACTATTTTACAATGCATAGATGTTGTTTACTGGGGATGAACAGGTTGTGCTGCCATACCCCCACCACACACATGCACAGACGGTGGCATAGACAAAGCCCAACACATATGCATAAGGAAGAAGCAATCACTTACATGAACTGGACCACCTTCAGGGGCTCTCAATGACGGCTGTTGGCTGTTAGTCTGTTGCATTAAATCCCATGGGGAGGAAATCTGTGCACCCTGCTAGACACAACACTAAAGACATCAGCAGCACACACAAACACACAATCACATGATGGCTTGCTTTTATCTTCTGGCTTTTGAAACGGGAAGTGACTCCTAACGATGGGATTGTGGGTAGTAGTGTGTGCATGTGTGTGTTTCTAGGTGTGTGTATGTGTGTGTGTTTGTGTGTGTGCATGTGTGTGGTTGTGTGTGTCTGGGTCTCTGTCTAAAGGGGGGTGGGTTAATGTCAAAGCTAATCTTCTGATGTCCTCAAGGGAGTAACAGCTTGACAGATGCTGCTGTGACAAAAGGCCACTTGTGCCACTGTCTTCCCGGAGCCGAGATGTGGGTGTGGTGGTGGTGGAGGGGGATGGTGGGGTTTCCCCCTGACATACTTTTATTTTGGAAGAGAGAGCCCTCCACCATATATCCTGAATGGAATAAGAAAGTGTAAGCATGGTGTAAAAGCAAGGCAGAACAACTACTGCAGAGATGAAATGAAGAAAATGAAGAAACGATCAAGCATTTAACATTTAACAAAATAATCTCTCATCTGAAGATGATATTTTGGATGGTGTCTTTTGAAAGGCAAAACTCGACAACATCCTGGTTAAAAAAAGTCGTCCTAGCGATTACAAATTATAAATGTCACTTTACCACAGAGGAAATGTTAAAAAACCTGAAGAAAGTAAGGTCTTCAACAAAGTTCATCTGCAATATAATTGATGTTCAACACTGTTGTTGATGTTGCTGGATGTACACCAGTTCCAGAAACCTGACAATGGCTAAAGCCAATCAATAAAACAGACCATCAGTCCAGGCCAAGATCATTACTACAATTGTAAAGCTCATTCAAAATAAACTTTATAACTTTACTGTCCAATTTCTGCATAATTTAATAATAAGTGGTTATAATCTGTAAAGCAGAAGTTAGCAAATCATTTTAATGCTGACACTGTGGTAGGTACTATACACCAGCCAGACTATTTGATATCTGCTCAGTGAGTGCTAAATTAACAAACTCTCACCCAATCATTTCACCTGCATGATGTTAGTTTTTGCATTAGCAGCCTCTAGTGGCTTCAGTTGTAGACGACAGTCAAAACTAGGGGGAAAAAGTGGACCAGAATAAAACGATTTATAAAGAAAGATTCCCTGAATGGATTGACTCGTGGATTGACACATTTCATTCTTGAGAAATGTTCTACTTCAGATATATTTGAATGGAGTCACTGTAAAAGTTATATAGTGTAGGTTTAAGTTGAAGAAAAGCCATAAAAGCTTACTATTTGTAACCAAACAGAATACTGTTTCTCTGGAAGGAGACACCGAATCCCCTCCCCCGATCTTCCCCACCACCATCCACAGCTCTTTTCTACAACGGACACATCAGCACCCCAAAGTACCACAAAACCCCAAGGCCTGTCATTTCATGACATTATATTTAAACATTAACCTGCAAAATGAACAGCTAGTTATTGACTTAAATTAAGATGACCACACTTTACAAAAATGTAAAGATAAGATCAATTGAGAAATGAAAAAGATAATGTGGCCCCTATGATCTATTAGTGTTCTTTAAGGTTACTTTTAATCTTGGTAACAGCAAAGGCTAAAAGGTTTCCTGTTCCAAATGAACAGGAAACAGGCGAATCGATAGAAGAGGAAACAAAACATACTTGAAAGTTGTATGGTTTTATCTGATAGTCCACCTCTCCATACATCCTCTACAACGTATTGACAGGACATGCAAAGACTATGGTGCAGCCAATTGGTCAAATCAAGTGAAACCAGTTAGGGTCAATTATGGCTACTGCCGAAATAACAGCTGCAAAAGTGTTCAGAGGACAGCGTGGAGGGTCAGGTCCAGGTAACCCCACAGAAACACCAACGCAGTACACATTGTGGTTACATGTATCCAGTGTGTTGTAATATACCTCTTCAAGTGTGATATGCAGGCCTACAGGTTATTAATAGTCATGTGTCACTCCTGATAGTGTTTTTATATTTTACAGATGTGGTGTGTTCAGGTAAGTAATTTGAATATGTGTGCAGCTAAAATAACTTGTTTGTAGCCTTTGTCTTGCAGCAGGCTAATATAATATCTGCCTAAAATATGTGTTTGCAATATGGTTCTTTATTTGTGCAGAATGGAGAGCTCCAAAGAGAGTGGAGAAGAAACCAGTTTGCCAGCTGGTAAATAACTTCATAGGTCTGTAGGCCTAACGCCCAAACCAACACTGGCTAACCATAATTAAATTTATTATATGTTCATCCTTGTTGTCTATTTTTCAACATGGGAGCAACACTTCCTACTTCTTAAGAGATAGGACAAGTCAAGTAGGCCTACGTACTAAGAATGCTGAATTATTATGTTTTGTTTTCGTTTTTTTGTTGTTGCTTTGATCCGATGTTTTGCCCTGACTGTTCACATTGGTGGTTGTAGGCCTATGGGGAGATCAGCTGTGTGTGATCTGGGACCAAACTAAAAAGTGGTTCAAATGTGATGTAATATAATCCGATTTGTGCCACTTCAACCTGCAACGCGAACACCACAGAGGTGCTATGTTTAGGGCCCTTTCACAAGGTTCGTTTGTTTGGTTAGTCCGAATACGAATGAATTTGATACTTTTCGTTTGTTTCTAGTTGAGTGTGCTTTGGTTTCACAGTGCGCCAAAGTAAGCGGACCAAACACAGAAATCAGTTTGCTGAGGGGCGTGTTGAAAGGAGTGTTTTTTTATTGGTCAAAATGTATGTTAACTATTTGACATCTTTCGAAATGCTCAAGTCAGTTTTGTTGACCTTATCACGACAGGCACTGGTTTATTGTGTGCGTGTCCCTTCTTCTATCGCATCGTTTTATTCAAGTTTTCTTTTGTTAGTCCCGTTTTTACATTAGCGTGCAAGTCCGCAGCGATTCATATTTTTTTTTCAATTAAGCAAAATGATCCACATTAGCGAAACCTTACAATGTTGCTAGTTTTTTGTTGCAGTCATAACTAGAAATAGAGTTAGTATGTTCAAAAAACCTAAGCTAAGTCTGGCACATAATCTGCCATAACATAGCTAAATATGTAATATTTATAGTATAATATAATATAGTATTATAGTAGCCTCCCTCTGGCAGAGCCATTGACAGCCATTGTTTCGAAAGCACAGGTTTCTGATCTTTCTAAACATTTTATTAAAAAAAAAACATTAAACTAGTTCTTCATTCATTAGACTATATTGACAGCAAAGGGTGCACATGATGACATTAAAGTGTCAGCTGCATTTGAATTGTGTTAAACTAGCCTAAATCAATGGTAGAATGTGCTCAATCGCCCAAATGTTACCTTTTTTGTTGTTTTGGATCAATTTACACAAAATGGTATTCCACACCTCCCTGAAATATGATAACCATTGATAAATCAATGAAGATTGATTCCTGATCAATTGTATCAGCAATGGCTATGATGTGTGTGCATTTCTGGTGATTGGATTTAGATGGTGACTTGCCATCTGGTCTGTCATTCCAATGACAGACCTAAGCAATCAAGACTGAAAGCAATCGAACTGACTGCCGGCCTATCAGAGTGCGGTCTGTCAGTCATGTGATTAAAGAAAAGTGATCTGTCCTATGTTGCTTCAGACTTACCTATTTTTTCCAATGTGTTTCAATGGCGCATTTGATGATGCTTTGTGAACCACTTCCTGTAGGGCTAGGGCCACATTTAATACAGTTTATAATCCCTTATCCCTTATAAACCCTCTTTCATATAAAACAGACCCCAGGTCTCTAGCGCACTCCCTAGTGTCCTTGACCCCTAGGTCACCTACCAATTACATCACTTCCTGTAGGGCTAGATTTATTTAGAAAATTTTTAGCAAAGCTTAATGCCCTGATTAATATAAAAGAGACCAGACATCTCTATCACACTTCCAAGTCATTCTGTTCCCCCACATACAATAAGTTAATCACTTATTGTATGTCTATGTCCATGTTGATAATTTTAGTATTATTTTAGAATGTTTCTCATCTGCCTTTTACTTTATTGATTGCAGTTACGCTTCAAAAACATTTAAAGCTGTGTTAAGTTATCATGACTATCTTGATAACAAAATGTATATATCAAATTAAGCTTTGGAGTGGCGGGCAGGGGCCAAGTGAACATAAACCTCTGGGTTGCCCCACAGAAACACGTCGGCCTAGTCCGTCCCAAAGAAGAAGGATAAATGTCACCCCTGGGTTACTCGAAAAGTTTTTATTGAAAGAACATCATCCAACAGTGGTATTAATGTGTCATGGTTATCTCGTTAAACAAAATGTATTTATAAAAGGAACGTTTGGACCGGATTTCTTTCGGCGGAAGCAAAGGGAACAAAAACTTCCGTTGTGCCCCACAGAAACACGTCGTCCTAATCAGTCCCAGACAGGGGTGTAGTGGTAAAAAAGAGTGAATTCTATGAATCTATGAAAATTGAAGGAGCAGCAACAGTTTACAAATTGTGAGCAGTGGGTGGCATCTGCTCACTCTGTTCCTCCTCTCTCTGTCTCTCCTCTCTGTTTGTCTCTCTTTGTTCCTCCTCTGTCTCTCCTCTCTGTTTGTCCCTCTTTGTTCCTCCTCTCTCTGTCTGTCCTCTCTCTGTTACTCCTCTCTCTGTCTCTCCTCTCTGTTTGTCCCTCTTTGTTCCTCCTCTCTCTGTCTCTCCTCTTTCCATTGATCCTCTCTCTGTCTCTCCTCTCTCCATTGGTCCTCTCTCTGTTCCTCCTCTCTCTGTCTCTCCTCTCTGTTTGTCTCTCTTTGTTCCTCCTCTCTGTCTCTCCTCTCTGTTTGTCTCTCTTTGTTCCTCCTCTGTCTCTCCTCTCTGTTTGTCTCTCTTTGTTCCTCCTCTCTGTCTCTCCTCTCTGTTTGTCCCTCTTTGTCCCTCCTCTCTCTGTCTCCTCTCTGTTTGTACCTCTTTGTTCCTCCTCTCTGTCTCTCCTCTCTCTGTCTGTCCTCTCTCTGCTCCTCCTCTCCCTGTTTTCTGTACTTCCTTAATAACTGTCTGCCTCAACACTGTCTGCAAAACAACGTTTAAAATGAAGAAAATAGGAGGTTGTTTTGTTTTATTGCACTCACTTCTCAAAGCGCGTCGAGATCTTTTGCTGCAGGAGGAGGCTTGTTTTTTTACGTTTAAGAAATCGCATATTCTAAATGGATCGAATATCCATTTGATAGTAGTCCAGACACGCTAGTCAACCTTTGTCAGATAGAGCTGGCTAGCAAGAATAAGCCCCATTCGACGTCTGACGCATGCCCGGCTGCCGCAAGAGACAATGTGATTGGTCACAGATACTGTGTCACGGATACAGTAAATACTAATAATGCAGTGCAGCTTTGAATGTACTACTGCACTGGTAAAACAACAGCTCTTTACTGTAGCACACTTTAAAGTTGCGTAAACTCTAAACTCTACTTAGAGGCGCGTAAACGCTATTTCAGAAATGTAGGAGGTATGTAAACGCCAGTTGCGTGCGTTTAGCCTTCACTACAGCCCCGGTCGCAAAGAAGAATAAATGTCATCCCTGGGTCACTACAATCCTCAGCTAACCCTAACAGCTCAGATGATTACACAACGCGAAGACATTGATTCAAACAACATGCAAAGAAAACGTTGCAGCATCATATGCATTCACTGACTGAAGATGACGAAAATAAAAATGCACATTTGTACACAGTTGTATCAAAACACATTTTTATACCGAAACTATCTTAAAATGTCACATTTCCCACTGAGAATAAAAGAAATGTCATCCATTTTGTTTTGGCAAGACAGATCCTTGCCATACATGACGTATTGCGGTTTGTTCGACCAGTCAATAGGGGGCGCTGTACCAGCGAACGTTCATATGGGTCGTTTTGGGTCATATGGACAAACGACCTATTCTGTCCTTGAGAACAGGCTGTACAGAAGGTAGCTCATGAGGTTAGCAATAACGTGTTGTCATATGGTGTCATGTTTCGGTTGCTTTGCTGCATGGATACGATGCTAGAGTGCAAGCTTGCAAACTAGGACTCAGTCTAGTAAGTCTTTATGACTAGAAATGTTTTGATATAGGTCTGCTGGTGGTAACTGAAACAGACGGCAATGTGTCTAATGATTTAATCCCGTGAATTATGTGTTGATGAAGTGTTTGGTCCTAATGCTGAGTTGTGATACATTGTTTATTATGTAGGTTTTCATTTATTAATCATAGGTGCAGTAGCTGAGACACAATAGAGGATATTTATTTTAAAATCAATGTCATGAGTGGACGATCAATCCAATCCAATTAAGTAAATTATACATACACGCTTAGCCATGGATATTATTTAGCTGGAGTACATCAGCATATTAATATTTTACAATATATTAAGTAGTGGGGTGTTTATTTGTATTACCTGATCAAGCTTTAAAAGCATAGAGACATTCCTCATATTACTTCATTTTCCTCTGGTGTGTCACTCTGATCTGCAGACGAAGCACCAACAGTAGCTCCATGGCCATTTCATCTCAAATCAGATTGATGTTTGCAGTGTAATGACAGCTATAGCGCCAGAGCAGTGGCTGTATGGTTGAGTCCCATACGACCAAACTCATAACTCACTCCTTCAGCAATATTTGCAAGGCTCATTTCCATCGATGCATTTGATGAGGGAACGACGTTGCTTTCAAAAGACTTGTATAGCTTTTTTGGAAACCTGATTGCCCAAAAACTAGCGCTGTTCAAGTGTTTTTATGGATATAAATATTATAGGAATTTTGTGTTTTGGTGTCGTAAGAATCTTACCGATTACATCTTTTTTTACTAAGATATATGAATGACATCATGACATCATGCGATCATTTGCACATCTAGAGATCCGGAGCGGAAGAGTGAGAGAAGCTCAAACAAACTATTTACATAAAGTCAGAGAAGAATCTGTGAAAACAAAGAAATTCTACTGCATTATGTATATCAGAATGCATCATTCGAGTTGTTGTTGGCGATTCTCCATCTTTTTAAGAGTTATCAACAGAGTTATCGTACTGTAAAATCCTACATTAAAAGTCCAGTGGGTAGAATTTAGTTGCATATAGCGGAACGCACTTGGAAGAAATGTAATACAGCATTCATAAGTATGTTTTAATTTGTGTATAATCACGTGAAAATAAGGATTGTTGTGTTGTCATTACCTTAGTTTGAACCCTTTATATCTACATGGGGAGTGGGTCCTCTTCCAAGGAGGCCGCCATGTTGCACTCCCATGGTTCTACAGTAGCCCAGAACGGACAAATGGCTGTAAAGAGAATGCATAAAAAAAAAGAAAAGTGTTTTGGGCTAAGAGTTGTAGGAAGGAGTGGGGCGTGTTCTCCCCATGGTTACGTGAGCTCAGACAATCAGAGACTTCACTGTTGTACTTCAGGATTATGGGTAATGTAGTAGGTCTCCATGACATTGTGAATAAAACATGTTTTCTTAAATCAAGGTTGATGGGGCTTCTACAGCCTTTTAGCTTCTACAGGACCATATAACATCATTTTAAAAATCTCATATCTCTACCATGGATGGTTACAACTTTATGGTGAATAATAGAAATCCCGATTCAGAATATTATATTATCACTATACTTCACTTCCGGAAACTCCCTGTTGAGCTCTATTGCTGTAAAAGGGTGCAGTACCCAAAGTGTCCACACAGTGGCAAATGTGAGCCAGACACAACAGAGCAGAGGCCAAACCACACACTTCTCCAAAGAAGAACCCAGGGCAGCCCTACTAGAAAACATTTTCATCCCAATTAAGCACGTGACAGTGACATTTAAATGTCATTCAATAGTTAAATAAAGGTCATGGTGATGATAAAGTGTATGGGGGAAGTTGTTCGGCTGTGTTTATTAGGGGTATGATTTAGGAACATTCTCATTGAAGATTAACCTTAGATAGTATAGAATTGATCACACATACTTTGACTACTAAGGGGAAAACCATCAAGAAAAACGTCTCCTACTTTCTAATGAAAATGAAGGGTGTAGTGAAACAGGTCAGTCAAGCTAGTTCTGTCTCATTGCCCTGCCCTCAGGCTCAGTACAGGAGAAAGGAACATCTTTACACTGGAGGATTGAGGAACATTTCACATTCCACTGTCTCGGTTGCTACACAATGCGCTTTCCTTTCACTTCTTCGTATTCTCACTGTTGTTTCTCTTTACCTCTTTGACTGGGTTATACATTATTTTTGTTTTGTCATTTCCAAAATGTTTGCGTAAAGAACAATGGATTGAAATTTATTAAAAATTGATTTATTGTTTCTTTACTATTTCCTTTGACAATGTGTTTTTCTCTCCTTCTTTCTGTCTGTCTGTCTTTCTTTCTTTCTATTCTTCCTCCTCCCCTTCACTCCCTGCCTCTCTCTGGGCTAGTCTGTTACTCTCGTGGTCGTCAACACTGCATGAGCACCCAGGCATGACTAGCACCACCCTCAAAGGCTCCTCCCTCTCACCACATTTACTTTGAGTACTGTGCAGAGTGCACAGCACACGTAGCGTCACAGGCGTCCTTTTCTTTGTTTTCACCCCCGTCATCTCAACCGGGTTGGACCATCCTGCTTCCACAGTTGACCTGGTGAACCTCTGGCTTTAGGACCTGTACCTGCCCCTGGTTTAAAATAAGCGACTGACACATTTGACTATTTATCACAGGTAAGTGCTGCTAACATTTCTCTATAGCTCTGGCTTGCTTTCCACTGTCATTACTTCCCAGTTACGTCGGTTTGTAACGGATTACTTCTTTGTGCGTCTACTAGTCTGAACAGCTTTTCCACATCAGCAGGGAGTTGAAGTTACACATGGTAGGTGTGGCCTCTGCCTTAGGGGTGGCTGCCAGTGTACTCACTGTTGAAGAAACACTATTGTATAATGCAACTCGTTTCTGTGCCCAGTTTAAAAGCACTTTTTTTTTTTACAAACTTGCAGGACATTCACTGGCAGGATATTCGTTCCACTCATCATAACTTAAATACTCCCCACTGTCACCCTCTTGGTTGGTGTGATGCAACCGCCTCTAATGTTGTACACCCGTCTGACATGTAAAGACCAAAAAAGTGTGTAAACACACTTTAATATGCAGCATGGAGACACACATACAGGATATCAATGTGGTATAAAAATGTATGTTGGTTTCAGGAAAAACAGGAACGAC
>JACYXH010000350.1:120000-195000 GCA_026745465.1 Lota lota | reverse complement strand
GAAAAAAACGTACAGCACTATTATTAGACAACTTGCATGTCAGTCACAAATGGTGGAGTGACAACCGGTTAATTCAACATCACGCTTAAAATACCAGTTGTGTAAGTGGGTGAGGCCTCCAGGACATCACAGACATTGTTCCCCGAACAGTTCCCCAGGATGGTTCGTCCACAACTGGAAGCGTGGAATGGGGAGCACAACCCAGAGCGTGTAGACGACGCAGCAGGACTGGCTGACGTCTTCATGTCCGCCAGGAAGGGGAGCAGAAGCATCGCCTCCAGTCCAGACAACTTCCAGCCGAGCAGAAGGAAGCCTTCAGGGGGCGAAAGGGGTGGTCGGATGCAGAGCAGAACCTTTTTTAGTCAGCCAAAGTTGCACTACACACATCTAGGCCACAGTCTGCAGAGCAATTTCCCAGTAGAACTACCACTAAAACATTAGACATTAGATGCTATTTATTTAACGGAGTAGGACACACACAGTACACATGTCCAGCAACCAGGAGCTGTATGGTACCTAGACCTGCATGGGCAAAATGCAGCTGAGGTTGTGCCAGTCTTGATTGGTCAACGACAGGAAGCTCTCTTAGATAGTGGCAGTTTTCAAACGCTAAAGCTAACCAGTCTTGTCCCTAAAGAGAATTGGAGTGATGGTCAGGTCAGCATTAGTTGTGTTCATGGCCATGAACTACAATAGGGGGACAAACGTACTTGTCTGGTGTGTTAGTGCCTAGGCTACCATATCCAGTAGTTGTAGGGCTAGATGTCCCCACTTAAATTGACCTCATACACGTTTTAGGAGATTTGGAGGTAGAGCCAACACCCTGCAATATGGTTACAACCAGAGCAGAGATTGCAAGGACAGCTCTAAAGGAGTTGCCGTTTAAATGACGTCGACTTAGAGTCAGGACCACCTAGGCCCTATAAGTCAAAAACGTTGAGGCGTAAGGACAAGTTTCAGGGCACAGCTAGGAGGAGAGATCAGGATGTGCCACAACCGGATAGGCTAATCGATCTTGACCTTCCCTCTGACATCAAACGGTTGCAGAAGGCAGATCCAGCATTAAAACCCTGGTTTGATAAGGTCTCAGAGATAGAGTGGGTGCCCCCTGGGAAATGTAAGCTGGTTAGAGAAGACAAAATACATCATCAGAGATCGTGTGCTTTGCCAGCGTAACGGGAAGAATGAGGCGATTGCTTTACCACAGTCACTAACAAATACCGTTATGAATTTTGGTCGTTCAGTTCCATTGGCAGGTGACCTGGGTTTCAATAAAACCATGTGCAGGATAGCTAGACACTTTTCATGGGCAGGGATGAATACTCAAGTGTCAACATTGTAGTACATGTGTAAACACGCCAGCTCACTACAGCTAAGGGAGTACCAAGGACCCACTTACAACCATTACCCATTGCTGACACCACACAGGCGAGGGGGATACATCGCCTGAAGTCTCCCCTGGCAGCGCTCCTCTGTCTTTTGTCTGTGGCCAACAGAGAGCTGCTGCTGTCCTTGCTCTCCTCAACCCTGTCGGCCGTGACAGTTGGCAAGGAGCCTTTTGGTCCAGACGACGTGGAGAGGGTGGCCTTTCCCACCATCGAACCCATCGTTTGGAGACCGCCACAGGGTGGGTCTACTCATCCAGGGCCTGCTAGCCACGGCTGTTCGGGCCGCGGTTCGTGGAGGTCCTAGCCCACCACCACCAGTCTTTCCGAGAGAATCGGTCCTTGATCCCACCAGGCCGTCGGGAGGGTCGCTCGCAGTGCCACCAGCACACCGCCGCACCCTCCGCCCCCTACGCTGCCCGCAGCAGGGCCAGGCGCAGCGGGGGGGAGGAACCCGGTCCTCCGGCAGGACCCCCGGGGAAGCAGCCGAAGCTGGCGCCCATGTGGGACCGGCCTCCACCGTCTTTTTCTTTCCCGCCTAAGAAATGTTTTTTTCCCCCATTCTGGATCTTTGTGTTTTAAACAATTCAGTTGACGTGAGGAAATTCTTCCCCATTCTTTGGCTTCGCCATGGATTCGGAAAAGAGCTCTCCGCTTCCCAGCCGTAGGCTGGTCTACTCGGGGCTTTCCCTACACTGGGCCACGGATGACAGCGAGGGGCCCTTTTGGGGCAGATGGCTGTGGCTCTTTATGCACAAACTACAGAGGTGTTGCTTCTCAACGGGGGGGGGGTTCCACTGGGCAGAGTAACGTCTAACGGTGAGGAAAAGCGCTTTTACATTTCTCTCACCTGGTGCAGCACCGCCACGCTCTGATCAGAATAGACAGCGTGTCAGCAGCGGCTTCCATAATACATATACATACATGATATGTAATATGAACTCACTGCCGGCTTTGTGTTCGCGCTGTTTGACTTTTGGTTGCAGTTCTTACGCAAGCCTTCTGCGTGGGCGGGCTTTTTTGAGCGGTGCACCCAATTGGCTATTGAGTTTTGGAGTGATAGCTCAGTGCCCCGTGTGCTCTTTGGTGCAGCAAGCAAGGGTGAGTTCCCTAAACAGCGGCACTCATAGACTAACCACTAGCCAACAGAACAGTAATAAAGTGCAAGTATTCCTCATAGAGGTTCTCTGTGCTGTACTAGATAAGTTAAGTTATAACTCAGGCCACTGTTATAACTCCATAATAAAATAGGCACCCAGTAGTTAATAACTACAGCTGTATTAATCACAATCACTTTACCCTATAGTTATAGTTCTTAACATTGTACAGAGGGTCATTTGTTCTTCATCTGTTAGTTGATGATAACATAAGGATATTTTTAATAAATTGCCTTTCGGCATGAATTAAATTGGAGTCAATGCCTTTTTTAAATGGTTTGCATTATACATAAGGTATTTTTAGGAGTAGAATGCTTGAATGGTCAAATCTACTACAAATCTATTTGAATTAAAAAACAATCCACTTATATTCGTCAGTGATTGTAACCATTTCAAAATTCCAGGTTCCGAAAGTAAAGGTTCTAGTATATTTTTCCATCTACCTTTGTAGTAAGAGCTAATTGCAGCCATTTGTTTTACCACTGGCTGTTGGTATTAAGCAGACATTTTACAAAAACTATGCAGGCTTTTACTTTGCCAACCAGGAACTTCACCCGAAGCGTTTTTATTTATGAGACAGATTTACGGTCTCGTCTGCCTTGTGTCCTCGTTTGTCGTTGGCTTCTTTTCACGAATATTGGTGTTGTAGATATATGGATACCTTTTATGGGAAGATAACATTGTTGTTTGAATCAAATAAAAACATAGCAGACAATAATACATTTTGTGTTGCTGTAACTCAATAATAATAATAAACAATATATAATTATTTATACATTTTAATAAATAATTGTGTGCAGGCAGTATATTCAACTGTACAGTGTCGAACTTTTTTTAATTGCTGAATGGCATTAATACGACTATTTTAATAAGACACTTGAACATTTGCAATGAAAACAATTACCCTATTTGCTTTTGACAAACAGCAAAATGCTACTGTAAATCAGAACAAATGGCATACACACATCAATGTAGACCAACATTTCTTTCACTTGATCAACTAACTGTCCATTGCAAATCATGGATGCGTAGCCATTTGTTTCTGAGAATAAATGGGTTGGATTTGTAAAACCTTAAAGGGCCCCTATTATACAACCAGGCAAATGTTGCTTATTGATCCATCATACATCTAGGGGGACACTCCCACTTCACAGTGATGTTACTAAGGCACAGGAAAAGGCAGAATTTCAAACGGCTTGTAATGGCTAATCACACTCACACCTGGTGGTATGATAGGGGTCCTTTAATGAACAAAGGAGGTAGACACTATAAGAACACATCTTCAAAGCTTGCATGTCCATTTTGTCGATAAAAAAAGATTCCCGATCTCCAGGATGGGTGGTTTGAATCAAGAGCTTTAGAAAAGTACAGAGTGGGAGAGAGACGTTCACATCCAGGGTTCAGGATAACTCCTCGGCCCCTTGGGCTTCGCGAAGCGGTTCCCAAATCCTGCAAATGGGTTTGTCGTTTAATCCAGGTTGTAATGTAATGTGTCATCATGTGTATCGTGTATAAAAAGTGTGGTATTAATTGTACCAAATTTAAACCCAGAGCTGGAAGCCCCGTTAGCGGGAGAAGGTTGAGGTCCAGGTTGAAAAGGTGCAGGTGGAGTCGCGGTTTTAACTAACGATAGACAACAGGATCATGTTAGTTTCTTTTTTGCTAAACAAACACCTCCTGTGCATTTGCATGAAGAGGAAGAAAAATAAAATCATATACCTACATTTACTTCTGGAGCTGAAGAATTTCAAACTCTAGAGAGAAGGACGACAAGGAACCGAAAAACGAGTGCAATATAGGTTACCGTCAACATCATGTTTCTTCAGAATAGACCCTCTCCACACCCTCTTAAGGAAGTGGCTTAGCATAGGTTTGGCTTCTGTCTTACCCTGGTTCTAGACATGGCCTTCCCGTTGTTGACGTTTAACGTTTGATTCTCCGAGGTCTCAGTGCTCACAGAGTCCACATTCTGCTCCACTCCTGGATTCAGATATTACACACGCACACGCACACACACACACACACACACACACACACACACACACACACACACACACACACACACACTCACACACACACATACAACCAATTAGTTATTTTAAACAATGAGAAACGCATTGTGAATATGTGCATGTGAATCCATTCATTTTTTTCAAGCCTCCTATACAAACATGTGCTTCCTGTATGATGCTTAGATGTGACTAATGATATGTGGTGCAGTCTAAAGGCCGGCTCACCACTTCCCGCTCCACTGAACACCACAGAAGGAGGAGCCTGCTGCCGAACTGCAGCAAAAGGTTCTGATACAGAGACACAAACACAGCCACGGTTTATGTTTAGAACCGGAAGACAAGACAACATCTTGAAAGAAATTGTTGTCTTGAATTTTTTTTTAGAAAGGAAGAATAATTGCCGCCATTAAATTATCTAATGATGTTGTTTACAAAGCTGTTATTTACTGTTATGCTAATCGTTTTTTACTGCTCACCTTGTCTTGAACTCTTTGAACGAACACTCTGAAGGAACAGATGAAAAATAAGCAAGTATTAGTGTTACCATGTTTGTGTGTGTGTCGGGGGGGGGGGGGGGGGGGGGATTTGGAGAGTGTGACTCACAGGCTCATTCACATGATGTGCAGCATGGTCTCAATAGGAACAATGCTTAAATTTGGCTTCTCATAAAAAAAATACATACGATTATGACTCATAAACTGACAATTAAATTCCTTTATCTCTCTCTGCGGTGTAAATAAAGGGTATACCTTAAGACATTTCTGTTATACAATTGATCAGTTCTCAGTTTCCCAATCACCTTGCTCCTGTTCATGAAGATGAAATCCAGGAACCTCTTGGGCTGAGGGCTGCCTGCCCACTCAGAGGACGCTCCTATCCGAGGCCCCGGGTCTGAGACCTGCAGGAGGGTGCCGTTGTTCTCATCCACTGTTTGGAAGTATAAAAACAGATGAGACTCAATCACTGAGCTGTCATTGGGACCCAAAATGGATGGCGATCCAGTTGGAGGTGGGTCTCTTTCGATGAACGAAAGGATCACCAAATCTGGCGTGTTCAGTGCATTGTTGGTAGGGGTGTGTGCGGTTGGATCCCACAGACTCACTGAAATGGACCGTTGGATCCTGAGATGAAAAACCTGCATCTGTAGACATTTAGAATGAATTGTGTTGTTTGTCAAGCTCATTTCTAATACCACTCAAGTCAAGTTCAAACCACTCAAAATCTTTTGGCGGGGTTACACTAAATGTGACATGCATTAGTGCATGTCATGTAATGGTGCAATGCAGTAATGGTGCATTAGAAAGACCCACTGGTGTTAGATGATGAACATGTTCCCCTACCTTCCTCAGTGGCCATGATGAAGGACTCTGGAGTTCTGTGAGGAAGTGGAGGGTTCATGCCCTCTGTGAAGACACACAGGGTTACCACCACTGACAGCATTTCCCATCAGTGTGAGGGGGAAATTTGCTGTAATTTCCCCCTCACACTGATGTTGAAACTGCATTTTATTTCCATTAGGATGGAATGTTAGCAGTATCTGCTACTAAATATTATATACAGAACCATGATGTAAATGTTCCAAGGTAAGGTACCATTGTAAAGGTTATAGTTGTACTGCAATACGATTTTAAGAGCTCGACAGTAGTCGTCTCGAATCTTAGTTTTACCTTGAAGAAGGAGATCCACCTCCAGTTGTACTGGGGCAGGAGGAGGAGGAGGAGGAGGAGGAAGGTGGCTCGAACTCATGTTGGACCGGGCAGCTGAACAGGAAGCAGTGGGTGGAGCTATATATATATATAGATATACATGTCATGTGGTCAGGCAACAGTCATTGTCACACACACTAGAGGAACAGAGAAACAAAGAAAATGGTATAGGTCTGTTTTTAAATAAAAAATCATAACAAACGTACCGCGTAAAGCCATTGATACTTTGAGGCTCTGAAAAAAAACAAATCCAGACAGCAGTCCATCAGAAAATATTCTCTGTTGTGGAGTCTGTAAATTGACTACCAGTCTAACTATTATTCGACATTTTTTACATCTTTTGTTATTATGAATGATGTATTTATATGTTTCTATGTATCAGCACTGTGTACCATTCGCGCCATTACGATGCTAACTTTGGTGGCATGTACAGCAATGTAAAGAACTTACCTTGCTCCTGGTCCTGGGTTTGACCTCAGGTTGAGTGACAGGGGGCCTCAACGAATCACAGCACCACTCTGAGGACACGCCCACTCTGTTCAGACCGACCGGGTGGCCAGAAGTAAACTGCTCCAGGAGGGCTGAGAGACGAACCAGTGCCGTCATCTTTACACTCGCTGAATCATTCATTTCGATTTATATATTTTTATATTGGAGTACTTTTAGTATTGTCTTGGGGGGAAGGCGTCATGGCCGCAGTGTGTTCCCACCTACCTTCATCATTGGCCAACTCATAGGATTCTGGGGTTCGTTCTGGGAGTGGGGGGACAGGTGACGGGGGGCTCCCTGTGCCTTGAAGGAAGAGCAGCTTAATCAGTACTTATCGTCAAAGTTCAAACTGTATTAAATGAAGTTGAATATGGTTCAAATGATGTCATATCTGCCCATGTTTCTCACCTCCCATTTCACTGATGGCCAGAGCAGCAGCATTTGGGGGGATAATGACCTGCATCCTCCGACTGGACTCTGGAGGTTCTGAAAGGTCACAGATTTGTGTTAAATTTGCGAAGGAAAAACATGAATAACGAGCACATTAACTACAGCACAAAGATACAGCCTGTGTGTGTATTGTATGCCTGGGTGTGTAAACAGGATGTAAATGTAAATACTTAGAGGAACTTGCAAGACACTTTACCAAACAGCAATAGAAATACCACAAAACTAACAAAATGCATACTAATCCTTTGCTCAGGAAGAGAACTGGGTGACCCGATCTTTTTAATTTTGTTTGCATTTTGTATTCATCTTACTATCACACCAACCTGGATCATTTTCAATTTCAAGTGCAAAGAATACCCATCTTCTTCCCTACATTGAGGAGGTTACGAGTGAAATTGTGTGTATATATTTATACATATATTTATACTTATTTTGTTTGTTCTGTTTAATGTGCAATAGAGAACGTGACGTGCACCTACATCACCAAGACAAATTCCTTGTATGTTTAAAAAGCGTACTTGGCAATAAAGCTTTTCTGATTCTGATTCTGAAAACAGACACGTGTGAGAGGTTACCGGAGCAGGGGGTGTCGAGTGCCAGACTCTGGTCGTTCAGGGTTAAAGTCGGTGTGTGGAAGCTGACCAAGTCTTCCATCAAACAATCGAACGGTTCCTCCAGCAACGAGGTTATCTCTGGGCTCCAAAAATATGGGTCTTCCACCGTCAGGCAGGCGGTGGCCAGCTGAGGCATGGTAGGTTTGGGTGGTGGTTCGCTGTCCTCTTGCTCATACCCCTCTTCCTCTCTTGTTCTGCTTATAAGTACCAGGCCGGGGCCCTCGTGGTCATGAACCTGGGCTCGGATCACAACTGCACTCTGTAAAAGTTCAAGTGGTGGTTGATGTCGGTGGTGGTGGAGTGGTTGTGGTTGGGGTTGTTGTGGTTCTTCTTCTTGTGCTGCCCTCCATTGGTAGTCATCCCTGTTGGAATGTGCTGAAACCTTCTCCTGTGCTGACACTAAGGGCCCGAGCTGAGCGGGTCCAAGCACCTGCTCCTCCATTGGAGTTAACCTGGATGCAATGATTGAATGTTGTTGAAAATACAATCCAAATAAATAGATTTAAAAAAAAAAAGTCTAAAAAATAATAAAAGACTAGTAAATATATACAATAAATACAAAGTTGAATACAAATAATGTTTTGTGATACAGTAGAATATTGCATATGATATAAGCGTGGTCTCAGTGCTGCACCTTGGACCCTGGGACTCCGGATCCAGCCAACACTGTGAGGCCGGCTTCAAGTCCGATTCTGACTCTTCACTCAGATGGGATTTCTCGTAGGCACTGGCGTCTGGGCAGGGGGGGGCGGACGGCTGCACCTGCAGCCCGTCGTTCAACCACAAGATGGTTAGCGTGCGGGTGATCACATTCACAAACCACGTTTTCACCAAGTAGGCCTGCATTCTACGCAAAGCACTACTGGTAAGCATTAACTTCATCATCACTAGAATTGAATTAATGACATGGAGATGTCACTAACAAGAAATGGTGGACTCGATTTACCACATTCAATTTGAGCACTCCATTTTCTAATGTGACCCTACTCCTCTTGACCTCTTTGTGAGTAAATGTATTCTAATATTCAAAGCACAGAATACTGAATACAGTATTGATAGATAGACACTTTAGAAATGGTAACATTTGCCTTTTCAAAGTTTCCCCTCCATGCTTACCTTGTTTTGACAGGCCAGAGAATCGAACGACTGCAAATATTTCTCAAACAGGAACTTGACGGTTTTGTAGACCAGCTCATATTGCTCCTAATTCCCCAAACATAACACAAATATTTATAAAAAAGCCATAGTGGAAGCAAAATACCTTTAAGACTGACGCCATAAAAATGGGTGCTGTTTAATGAAGGATGTTTTATATAAACCTTTGTTTTTTCTAATAAGAGGAAGTAAAAGAAGAAGAAAAAATAAAAAAGATTGCCACCTTAGTCTGAACCACAGAAGGCCTCTGTCTGCGCATGTGTTGGACGAGATCATAGATGCTGAAGTCTGGTAGGAGCGTCTGAAAACGGGGACACGTGTACAAGTCCACAACTGGCGAGATGTGTGCGGCAAGATAAGATGGATGTTGCGAAACGAAGCGCTCGGGTTACCTGTCTCTTCACAAGGTTCCACGTGTAATCAATGACACACAAGGCTCCTGTTCTTCCACAGCCAGCACTGCATCAAGCACATACGCCAATATTCAATTCACCATGATGTAAATGACCCATGCCTACAGCAACACGTTTTGTTTGCCTGGTATGATAATAACAACAACATCAATAACAACAATAATAATCAACATCATCATCGTCACCGCCATTATCTATCACATCCAACGTTCATCCGGAGACATTTAGGCATCCGACTCAGTACACTTAGTATCTTATACAGAAACACACCATGCTCTTTTGGTCTTGGCTTTCTACAAATGCTGATATTTTAAATCATTTTAATTCAGGTTTAAAGGTGCTGTAGCTAAGATTTAAGAGCTATTATTTGAATGTAATTTGTCAGAAATGTAAGCCATCCGTCAGCTATCAATGAATGTAATGCTCTGCGAGAATATCTGTTTAAACAGTGGAGACATGCAGGGAGGGAGCAGTGAGGGAGGGAAACCTTTTTGGTTGTTTAATTAAAAAGTCTTGCTATTTTTGACCGTGTCGTGAACAGCATTCAGAGGAGAGCCTTGACTCATGCTGTGGAGTGACTGACACACTTGTGGGTGGAGCCTGTTGCCTAGGTCACGTTCCGTTTCTGCTAACTCATCCATCAAAGAGGTGCGGACATTCCACGTGACATGTAGCGGAAATTAAGTGACTGTCTAGATCGTCATGACCAGTAATATTTAGCTACAAAGCTTTGGTTTTAATTGTTTTACTGGTTGCTCGGTGCTTGTTGCGAAGGTGGCATTGCAAGCTTTCTCAGATCTGTGTCAGAGTGCTTTCAGAAATGGGGTATCAAATAAGTGCGTGAGAAAGTGTAAGAACATATAGCCAGCCACAGCTGTACTGTGAAACTCAATGTGGGGGAAATGGAGTGTGTGTGCTTTCATTTCGAGTGGGCTAGAGGCTGTAGGCTGAAAACCGACTTCCTGTGTCTAACACAAGTTGGTTGGTTCTCCAACCCTTTCAGGGCCTAAATCTAAATTTCTTTAAAGTTTTTAAGCAAGGAATTCCGTAGAAGAGAGGAGAAGAGATGAGAAGAGAAAAGATGACAGTGACAAGTGGAGTAGACAGGAGAGGATATAAGGAGAGGGCACATGTTGATAGAGGCGTTGTCACCTGCAGTGAATGACGATGGGTATATCGTCGTGATCCTGGCATATCCTCATCTCCTGCAACATCTCCAGGATGGGAGGAATGGAGTCGGGCACGCCGTGATCAGGCCAGTTATAGTAGTGCAGCTGATGCAGCGCTCGACTACACTGCAGAGAGCAAACAGCAAAACTGTGTTCAACAGCTGCAACAAGTCATGGTCTGATTAAATCTCACATGCAAAACTCAGTTACTGGAAAGAGGGTGCATACAAACATTTAAAACAGAATGCATGTGGCAATAATTGAAATATCGCTAGCACATTGACAAAAGCTATATATTATATTGTCAGCTACAACCAGAACCCACAACTGAACTATTTGAGATTTGATATGATTTAACATCATATAAGATATGGTACAACATTACTTACATTTTGATAGGTAATGCTTAATTTTCTTGTCCGATAGTCCCCTTTATTTTCATCATTATCCTGCACATAAGAAGTTAGTTGATATTTATGTAATGCAATAAACAGAACAGAAGATGCTATACAAGTCAGCACTGGTCAAAAAGCAATGCACGTATTTTTGGGATTCAACATTGGCATTCATGTTGTATTAATCGACATACACTATTGTATATTCATATCAAAATGTCATTATTAATGGTGGCTCAAGGGGAAGATTGTTTAGAGAAGTTAGTCAAAAAAGGAAGTGATGTTAAATAAGTACTCACACAGTCAATTGCGAAAGGCCCACAGACAAACGGGTCTGCTTGTGTCTCTGGCCAGTAGCGCTCACATTTTCTCTGTGAAATAACAGAGTTTCAAATGAAATCAACACAATACACCTCAAACTATGATTAGTTTAATTCTTATAACCAAAGACTTGGGACTTTCAATTTTGAAAGTAATATGGTACAATTGGAACATACCCTTATGTCAAGAATACACATTATAAGGACCTTTTTTTTGTACATACAAAATACATACACTCAACTGACAGCAGTTGGTGGTGAGCTTAAGGACTGATAGGATGTGCTGCTGATCAAACAGGAAGTAATGCTACTATGCTAGTAATGTTTTATTGTGACCTCTCCCTCCTTACCTATGGCCATGTGCTTTAACTGAGCCTTTAAAGAAATGGACCAATTGTATTATTTGTGTTTTCTTGACCTGCTCTTAAAATTTTTTTTTATTAAAGAAGCCTTAGCTCTCATCTGTGAGGTTCATAACTGGTTTGGTCAGTAGTGTGTGGTCAATTAAGCCTGACACTTTTACTATGCTGTCAAGCTGTCTATGCACACTTCTACTCTGCAGTTAGATAGAGAGAAAGAGTGAGAGGTTGAATGTGATGAAGGTGATGAAAGGGTCTTACCCTCCCCATCTCAAACTCTCGACAGGCCATCACTACCACCTAGCATGAAACAAGACTATGAGAGATGCAACATACAACATGCATGTCACTACATTGACACAAAACATCTGCAAGGTGCTAGCGAAATAATATGTGAAAGGATGAAATTATAGTGAAAACAATGACAGTGTCAAACAATATTTCCCATGTTAATGAGAGTCAGTGCAGTCCAATTCTAATGGTCTAAGTATAGGACGGGTCTCACCTGTACTTTGTACTCCCAGATCATCCTTAGGAAGTCCAGCACCGTATGAGGAAGAGGACCTTGAGTAGCAATGTATGCTCTGGAGCCTGACACTCCCTTTGGACGGAGAAAAAGATCATCCTCAGCACCGTCCGAAGTCACAACATACCACATATTTATTGAAAACTTAAAGCTGCACTGGGTCAGTTTTGTTCGCCCCGCTTTATGTTTTGAGTTTCTTGTACTTCTTTGTCTGCTGGCCAGTGCTGTAGATTTGAATGCATGAAAACAATACGTCTCAATCAAATCCCAATTTCAAGGGCCTCTATTTTACCACCAGATGTGAGTTTGATTAGACATTACAAGCCATTTGATGTATAAGATGTATGATGGCTAGATCAGTCTATCAGCCTACCCAGTGGAACGTACCAGCTGGTAGGCTTATCTATCCATCATACATCTCGGTGAAAACTCCCACTTGTGATGTCACTATGTCACATGGCAGGGCAGATTTTGAAATGGTTGTAATGTCTAATCACACTCACACCTGGTGGTAAAATGGGTGCCCTTCAATCAAAACAAAGTGGGGTGAGCAGAAATTGCTGAATGCAACTTTAAAGAACTGTTGAACTTCTAATAAGAAACATGCATGTACATGTCAACAGCACATCATTGTAAGGATGACGTGACACTACCTTGATGAAACTAGCGTTGATGTAGTCTTCATCATTTTTGCTGGTGTTCAGAGAGAGTTTTACTCTTGTGTGATCAACTAAGGGAGTGGGAACACAACATATTTATATAGTCTTTAGTAGTAGACATTTTATTCCATATTGATATCACTTAATAATATTTATTTGTTACTGATTTGATGTTGTGGCAATAATCACTGATCATAATGTGTAATTTGTAATATGACCCCTTTCACATTGCTCCTGGGTCAAATGGAAGTAAAAACATTTTACGATATAATTTAACATACTGTCTATTAAGGAAACATACTGAATGTATCCGCACATGTATTCTATGGCTTAATGTCCCGTTAATTAGCATACTGGTATATATTTGTATTTAATCTTAATCTCTGGCTCAATGTAGTATAATTCTTATTGTACAATAGGGGTGAATAGTTGTAGTACATATAATATTTGATACACCAGCATGCCCAGTGAGAACGTTGAAAGAGTTTTCTCACAGGGAACAATGTCCTTGTATCGGTTCTTTTTGACGTTGTCCTTAATCAGTGCCGCCTTGTTGGGGAAGGTGTTGTCATTGCGATACTGGATGGACTGCATTTTCAACCTCTGGAAACACAAATAAATGCCAATGACTTTCATCGCCGCCGACAACTTCTGCTGGAGAATACAAGGCAGGTATCCTATACCCTGCGGATCCATAGCAACACTTTCCAATTCCATCAAACATTTCATTTCTCCTAACTTATAATACAAACAAACCACTGTTTGATCTTGAACAAAATCCAGGACATGCACTGCAAGTTTCAACATCACCATTTTTCCAATGTGGTGCGTAGTATGTGTATCCTCCTTATGATTCATAATATAGCATTTTGTTGTGGGTTTATTGCTTCATCACTGGACACATGAGTCAAAACAAAAGAAGTGCTGGTCATTATTATCTGGAAACATTCACTGTTGACTTACAAAATAAAATTGGTTTGGCATGGGCTGTGGCAAGCTGTGCATTCAAAATGGTACCAAAACACATGCACTGTCACTTACTCATGCCCTGCACTTCTGGCTGCGCCATGCGAACCATGAGTCACTTTCTTTACTTCAAAACCGTTTTGACAGCACATGCACCCAGCAATGACTTGCCAGGGAGTGCGAAACTCGGAGAACACGGCACAACCTCGTCTGATTCCCCCTATCCTTCTTTCTTTTCTTTCTCTTATTTTGTTCCAACACACAGGCCTTTTTGTTCCAAGTTATTCCAATCTCTCAGCTCTAGAGCAGCTTGTAAAAGGCATGTCAGACCATCTGTGGGATTGACACCACAGAGTGCTTTTTGTTCTAAAAGGAAGTGATGCAATGGGTTTGTTGTACTTGGGACCATCCCCCCCCCCCCCCCCCCCCCCCCCCCGGGGATGGTCCCAAAGGCAGAATCATGACAGTGCCATGCGGCTGTGTACACTGGTTCCGAGCAAACTGGGGATCACCATGGAGATGGTTCCCCGGTGATGTCATCCACCACGAGACTTTATTTTACTTTTGCGTGGCATGCACTGTTATATGTGCACAACTCTCATGGTTACAGTTGCTTTTACAACCAGTTTCATTGCATTTGCCTACAGTCCTTCCTCGAATGCCTGATGTATTCATCTAAAGAGGAAGCCAAGTGTCACAGTGTGACTTGACATGCACAAACACTGGACTTAATTCTCAATGTCTTTGCGAATGACAGTAGTTACATACTCTACGCAGAACTTGTAATCTTCATTTTGTAGTGTTCTTGCTGTGTACAGCGCAGATTTGTTACCGTAAAAGGCCAATTTGTTGGAACTGTCGACTTATTGAGGGCAGACCACGACACAGCTTAGTGATATCTGCGATGCTAAGCACTGACGAACACCATTCTTATGTATTTCAGGAACTACCTACTAAAATGGAACCACCATGACCGTGTTCAACGACAACGGACGTGGTGAGAGACTCACCGAGAACTCCTCAGCAAGTCCGTCCTCCGAATCCTTTTCTGCCTCCTTGTTCTCCAGATGAACCAGGAGGCGCCTGAGTACCATGGCCTGCTCCTCCATGACTAGCCCAACAGGCAACCTGTGTCTTCCAGGTATGCCAGGAAAAACTCCCAAAGTCCAACTCTGCTCCTTCTCATTGAAGGCGCATCTCCAAATGACTGGGTTTGTTGCGTGGCAGTTCTACTAGGAGAGGGTTGCCCCCAACAACTTATCTAATGCAACTCTCACATCAAGAAACTTCTGTGCATCTGCCTGACTATCTTGTGTGGGACGTGTGTGTGTGTATGTGTGCTCTAAGAGGAAGCAAACAGTGAGCTAACAGGTTCTGTGGTCAGATTGAAAAAACAGAACTCCAATGCGCACACACACACATACCCCCCTTCCCCATCCATCCACCCCTCCCCTTTCAAACACAGGGTTTATTTTCTCTCTCTCTCTCTCTCGCTCACTGGGTCGCGTATGTGATTTAATAGACTAACTGTCTGTCAGAGAGAGAGAGAGAGAGAGAGAGAGAGAGAGAGAGAGAGAGAGAGAGAGAGAGAGAGAGAGGAAGATCGACAGAGAGAAAGAGCGAGAGAGAGAGAGAGAGAGAGAGAGAGAGAGAGAGAGAGAGAGATAGCGAGAGAGAGAGAGAGAGAGAGAGAGGTGTTGATGAGGCGTGTGGGCGTAGCCGTGCATAGAACAGGCTGGAGCGGCTGGATATGGTCGGTGTCAAAGAGGCAAGCCGGCGGTTGAGCCAGTCGGACGTCATTTAGGCCAGACATGGAGGAGGGCCAGCCATTCAAATGTGAGCAGACACCAGAGAGGTGGAGCAAAGATGCCTCTCTCTCTCTCTCTCTCATGTGGAAAACTCTTCCTTAACCCTTTATGATGTTTTACTGCATGTCTCTTCCAGATAAATGATGAATTGCAGACATAGGGGACCCACTTTTGATGAGTCTCGATGATCAATATCGTTGTCATACGTACGGAAATACTGTAAATACAGTTTCTCAAGATGACATTTACTTATGATTAAGCCTGGGAGATACAGTAAAAAGGTCTCATCTTGGGTAAAAAGGTCTCATAACAGCAGAATATCTGATAATTATTATTAGTTATCTGCAGGACATGTTTTGTCCTGTAGATGTCCTCCTTTCTCCCATTAGTCTCGTTTTCCTGAATTGTCCTGCCTCTGTTAATTACATATTTGTGTTCTCAACCTTTTATCCATCCCGTGCTCCATTCATAAAAATAAAGGTGATCCCGCCTTCGCTCTGTTATCCCCGAAGCCCTGGAATCATCTTCCCCAATCTATCCGATTTCCTGAATCTTTTAACTGTTTTAAGCGACTTCTGAAAACACAACTATACAGACAAACCTTTCTATTGACCTTCATTCCCGTCTTCTCTTTTTGTTGTTTTTGTTTTCATTTTTCTTTATTTCTTTCATTGGGGTGTATTTATATTTTAACATTGATTATTTATTCACTTGGATTTTTTGTGTGTGTACTGTATGTGAAGCATTTTGTAACTGTGTGTTTAAAACGGTGCAATGTTAATAAAAACTCTACTTACTTACTTAGCGGAGTCTTTCCCTGACTTTCTATGCTAGTCCTTCAGTGTCTATTCTCAGACTGCCATGTCATGGTTGTCTAACGTTTTTGATGTTCCATGTTGTAACCGTTTTTAGTTCTCTCATTGGTTGTATTTGTTCCTGGTTTATATATGTATGTATATACATTTATATATATAAACCAGGAACAAATAAATTTATATATATATATAAATATTTGTGTGTGAGGGTTCGATATGTAGTGGTTGGATCATTTATAATCGGAAGAAACAATGGATGGATCTTAAGCAACACTTTACCTTATAATATCTAAATATATATTACAATCCTAACAGATTAGGTTTGATCATAATTAGATTAACTTCTATTATGTATTCACCGTGTGACTCTCAAGAACAAAGACTAAGTAATGACTACACCCGTGACTCGCTTGAAAAGGGCGGCTGCAGGGGCAGGCGGTGCGTGGGCTGTGAACACCTTGTGGGACTGCTTGCAGTCCTAGTTATTATTACAACACATTGTTCAGCTGTCTTTCATTTTAGGTTTAAACTGTGACTTCCATGTAGATTTTTTACATATTAAAATCACAGTAACACTGGCACACAATCAATGGCCTTTTGTGTAGCATCTGTTGCTCCACATTTCTGTACAAGAAAAAAAACCTCAATACCAACGGAAACAAGAGGCTTACAGGAAGCCTCAATAGCACCAGTCCATGTGTCTTTATCTTCACCACATACTAAGTAGTTGTTAGTAGGTATGTGCTTTGACACCATGAAGATACTTTGTCTGATGTTTCTCATCACTGGTGAGCGGAATCATTTTATTTTTTGTACACCATATAATTACATTCTTTAGTTGTCATAAATTCATTTATATCCTGATATTTTTGCTTATTTTACTTACCATCATTCTTTAGATTTGTTGTACTATTTTAAGGGTATGTAGGTTTGTTTACAATAGAGTATTTATATTTATTAACAAAACTGATGAATGTGTACCTGTTTTGCAGTGAGTGTGCAGCTTCAATGTGATAGAAGACAAATCAAGGCAACGATTGGGGATGAATTAACTATTGCCTGCAGCTATGACACAAAGTATCGGTACAATAGAAAATACTGGTGCAGCGGTAGCTCAAGGAACTGTGAAGTTTTGTCAGACTCTGACAATACTGTCAAAACAGAAAGCAAACGTTTTCGCATCTTCCATCATAGAAGTAACAAGCTCTTTGTTGAAATCATGGCTCTGCGGTTGGCAGATACTGGAGTGTACTGGGTTGGCATTGACAAACCCTACGCAGACATTATGGTCTCGATTAACATGGAGGTCACTGAAGGTAAGAACCGCACTCGTTACACACAACCCTTACTTTGAACTCGGCTGCATGATCCTAATCTGTGGCCCCCCGTGTCTCTGTCCCAGTGCCAGTCTCCAAACCTGACCTTTGGCCCTTGGTCCCTCTGGCACATACGTGCTGGGGTCACCCAGTGACAGTGCGCTGTGGTTGCACCCGGGGAAGCAGTGTTGGTTACGCCTGGTATCAGCACACCCAGCAGCAGAACGCACCTCTCTTCAGCCTGTCTGCCTCTGACCTACGTCTTGACTGTGCCAATGTGGAAGGGGACAGCCATTTTTACTGTAAAGCCAGTAACACAATAAGCAGTCAGACAAGTTCTTCTCTCTCTGTGGAGGTTCTTGTTGTGGCAGCGGTCAACTGTAGCTATATCATCCATATTCAGGGTAAGGATGTATAGATTTTCTTTTTTTATATCTACAACACAAAAGGTTAATGATTAGTGTGTAACATTTATTTTTTTATTCTGCAGACCACCCTATGTATCAGTGTGCTCTGACTAGTCCTACACCTCCTGTCACTGATGGTACCCAATATACCCAAATGAGTAGGTCAGAGGTCAGACACCAAACTGTTAATATTAGTGGAACAGATCAACCGATAGACAGCAGGTAAGATCTTGTTTGTTGGTCAACTAACTAACTAACTAACTCATTTGAAGAAGTTCAGTTATATCAAACATATAAACATTTTCCCTCATCTTGTCTTGCCAGCACATGGACAGGATTCCCATTGTGGTATACAGTGCTGCGTTGGACTTTGTTAGCCATCTTGATGACATGCTTGTGTGTGACAAGGATAGTACATATAAAGTAAGGATTTTGTTACGTGTCATCACTGTGCGTTTATCGCCACAATGACAAGGGTCAGTACAATATTCCAATTAAACTTCAATGGTGACCAAGATAACATTTATTCATTATATATCAGCATTATGAATATATGGGTTATGATGTGTATAACTTTTAACTGTAAATAGATTTGACAAATTTGTTTTGAATTTGAATTGATGTATATCAATGTATTGCAGCAACCCTGCTTCTACTCGTCCAAGCACCACACAGGTTGTTTGATTAACTCCCTTTTATTGTTGGCAAACACACGTTATCGAATGCTATAACAATACCGAACATGAACTTCTCTATTTACCTAACAACAGACTCCCGACTCTCTCTCCTATCTCTCTCACCTCCCAAGGCCCGCCCCCTCCTACTGAGCACCCAATCACAACATTAGCACAATGCACGTCCAACTACGCAACCTAAAACCATTACACTGCACCCCCCCCCCCCCCCCCCCCCCCCCCCCCCCAAGAAAGTCCCTCGTCCCTGAGGGGGCAGACAAAGTCTTCAAACTGGCTGGGAGCCCGCTTCCGCCTCCGCGGCCGCTGCCCCTGCTGTGGAGCAGCTGAACTGTCTGGAGAGGTCGGGTTCCTCTCTGGTGTGGCAGCAGGGGGCTGCAGGGGAAGTGGGCTCAGAGTTCGGTGTGAGGGAAGCCCCACCCCTGTAAGGGGCATGCCTGTATCTATGCAGCGCCACTTTTCTGCCTCTAGGTGGCAGCTGAACCCGGTAAACCACCTCCCCCATCCTTTCTAACACTCTATAGGGGCCCACCCAGTGGCAGTCCAATTTAGGGCACCGTCCCTTCTTCCTGCGTGGGTCCTGGAGCCTCCTGGCATACTCTCTTCCAGGGGCCACGGCAGGGGTGTGGGGGGGTCTGCCAAATGCCATCTCAGCTGGCGTTCGCAGCTCCCGCCCCAGCATGAGCAGGGCTGGTGTGCAGTCCTGTACCGCTGACCTGTAGGCCATCAGTACAAGCGGAATGTGTTTGTCCCAGTCCCGTTGGTGTTCAGCTGAGAGGATAGCAAGCTGTTGTGCGAGGGTTCGGTTGAACCTCTCAACAAGTCCATCGCTCTGAGGGTGCAGGGCTGTTGTCCGAGTTTTGTGCATCCCCAGCCGCTCGCACATAGTGGTAAACACTGTTGACTCAAAATTGCGGCCCTTATCACTATGAATAATCTCTGGAGCGCCAAACCTTGTGAACATCCCCTAAACCAGGGCGTCAACAACTGTTTCCGCCTCCTGGTCAGGGCCATGGCCTCAGGCCATTTTGTGAAATAGTCCATTGCTACTAGTACATAGCGGTTCCCCTTGTCTGAGCGGGGAAAGGGCCCCATGATGTCTACAGCCACTCTCTCCATCGGCGTCCCGCTGCCTGCTGCTGTAGCTGAGCGTGAGACTGGTCTTGGGGGCCCTTGTGTGCGGCGCATGCATCGCAGCGGCGACAAAAGTCCTCCACCTCTCTTTTGAACTGCCCCCAATAAAACCCCTGTCTGAGGCGTCGTAGCGTTTTAGAGACCCCACAATGCCCGCCCCCACAGTCCCATGAGGGGTTTGGAGCACTGCCTCCCTGAGTGCCCTGGGAACAACAACCTGCCACCTCTCCTCTCCGGTGGCCGGCTCCTTCCACGCCTTCTGTAGCACGCCGTCTGACACGCAGTGCATCAAACTTGGCCCACAGTCCCTTGATTGCCGGTGGGCGGCCAGTCACCTCTTCTCAGGGTGGTTGACTCCCCGACTCCGCCCACTGCAGTACAGGCTCCAGGTCCGCATCCTGAGCCTGCTGGGTCCACCATTCCACCACATCTACCACCTCCAACGCCTGGGAGGCCGGAGAGCCCCAGTGCGAGTTGCAGCTCTCCTCCTCACACAGTTCTCTTTCCCGTGCCTCTCTCCGCTCGCAATGGCGGCAACCACCAGATGCACAGGGCCGGCGAGACAGGGCGTCCACGTTAGTGTGGCGGGCCCCGGCTATGTGCACAACTGAAGGAGTACAACTGGAGTTCTTCCAACCAGCGGGCGATCTGTCCCTCCGGCTCCCTGAAGTACATTAACCACTGGAGGGCGGCGTGGTCAGTTCTGATGGTGAAGGGCCGGCTGCACAGGTAGTACTTAAAATGTCGTAACGCCATCACGACAGCAAGCAACTTTCGCCGCGTGATGCAATTGCGCAGCTCAGGTTTGTTAAAGGACTTGCTAAAATACGCCACCACCCTCTCTCCATCTGGCCCTACCTGAGCACAAACTGCGCCCATGCCAACATTGCTGGCATCTGTGTCGACCACAAATGGTAGGATGGGGTCGGGTGCTTGCCAGGATAGGGGCTGTTATCAGCGCCTCTTGGAGAGAGATGAAGGCCTGCTGACATTCCTCTGTCCATGAAAAGTCAGTGTCTTTCTGTAGAAGGCGATAAAGAGGGGCGGCTGTGCAGGAGAAACCGCGCACAAAAGCAAAGCCCAGGAAGCTCCTCAGCTGTGCCTCGTCGGCAGGTGTTGGCCAGTCTTTCACTGCCTGTATCTTTTCCTCAACAGTCCCAACGCCCTCACCGCGAACCTTGTGTCCCAGAAATATCACCTCCCTCCTCAAAAAGTGACACTGGGTGTAACTTGAGGCCTGCCGCCATCACTCTCTGGAGCACCTTCCGCAGTGCTCCAAGTGCGCCTGGAACAAGCTTCCATGGACCAGGATATCGTTCAGGTACACAAGGCATTCCTGTCTAGGAATGCCAGATAGCACCCTGTCCATCAGGCGCTCGAACGTGGCAGGGGCGTTGCACAGACCAAAGCTTAGGACGAGGAACTGCCACAGACCCCCACCTGCATAGAAGGCCGTTTTCTGTCGAGCCTCCGGGGAGAGGGGCACCTGCCAGTACCCACTCCGCAGGTCCAGCGAGGAGAACCATGCCGAACCCGCCACCAGGTCCAAATACTCATCAATCCGAGGGAGGGGGTAGGAGTCTTTCTTAATCAGACTGTTGAGGGGCCTGTAGTCCACGCAGAACCTCCATCTGGAGCTGCTCTTTTTGGGGACCATGACCACTGCTGCAGCCCACGGGCTCTCCGACGGTTAGATAATCTCAGCCTTCTGCATCTCCTCCAGCGCCTTGTCTGCAGCCTCTTGCGGGGTCAGGGAAGACGCCGGGGACGCATTTTGATAGGTTGTGCGTCATGGTGTCTATCTTGTGCTGAACCAGATGCGTCAGGCCCACCTCCTCCTCATTGAGGGCAAACAGGTCCTTGAACTCCTTCAGTACCTGCCACAGCTGCATCTGCTGCTGGTCGGTCAGCCCCTCACTGTTCTGTCTCCAGATGTCCCTCACCACGGACAGCCGGTCTGCTATTCCCTCTGTGGCCGGGGAGGTGAGATGGTTGCTCTCCTCCCTCGCAGGATTCTGAAGGGGGCTTGGGGTTGGAACAGTGGTGGGACACGGGTGGGCATGCGGAGGAGGGTTGGTACTGCGCGTTACATGTGGTTCTGAGGTGCTAACAGGCAGTAGGTGTGTTGTCACTCAGATCTATGAGGCAGCCCGCACTTCTCAAAAAGTCCACACCTATTATACAGGGGTCTTGCACCTCAGCTACCCATACCTCAAAGCTCACAGCTACCCCCCCCCCCCACTTTAAGGTGGAGTGCAGTGGAGTTGCAGTGGAACCCGTATCTACTAGTGCAGTGCATGCAACCCCCTCCACTGTGATAGTGACATGCCAAAAGCTCCCAGCACAGGTCCCACCCACCGCAACCACTGGACCCACGGCGTTGTCTGCTTCTGGGGGGAGTGAAGCCCTGTTCCCCCGGCTGTGCTGTTGGGCTCCTCCCCTGGGGGTCGATGCAGGTTGGGTAACCGTGTCAGGGGTCCGTATCTTCCCGTTTATACAGACCCCCGGTCGTTTCCCTGGGCTCCGGAAAATGTGGGGCACTGACGGCATTGATGGCCAGGTTGGCCACACCCCCAGCAGACCATGGCGCGGCGTCGAGGTGGTGTAGGCAGGTAATTGTGAGTGGGCTGGAGGGTGGCAGCACGGATTAGTCCCGTCAGGTCCGCGACCCACGCTGGCTTTATTTTCGGAGCATTCTCCTCAACAGTAGTTTTCGACACTGGAACCACATCAGTCAACCGGCAGTCCGGCAGCACCGCTCCCACAGCTTCCCTCTCCAGGGCCAGTTCCAGCGTGTCGTGTATGGTCTGGGGGTGTGTTAGTTGGGTCTGCACACGTAGCTCCCTGGGCAAAAGCGCTTGAATGAACTGGTCTCTGGCCAGCTCACTCTGGACCGGCGGCGAAATGTGGGCGTAGGCCCACCTAGCGAGGCATTCAATATCATTAGCCAGCATGTAAAGTGGCTCACCCGGTTGCCTACGCCTATTGCACAATTCAGACCTAAGCACGCCTGGTTGCGAACAGTGTCTAAAACGTCTCTGCAGGGCTCCGGTCAATAATGTCTCTCCTCAGGGCTAAGTACGAGGAGGAATGTCAGCTGCAGGCCTTTAACCTCCCTTGACCAGCCAGTAGCCTGTGCTAATAATTCAAATTATGTTTGAAATGCTTCCCAGTTCGATTTACCTGAGTATTTCGGAGACTTCACGTTGAAAGCAGCGTGGCGTGTGCCGCCATCTCTGTTGCCGTTTGTCTCCTCCCACCGCGAAGATGTGTGCGGCGTCTCCGCGACGTGTTTCACTGGGGCCGAACCTTGCTTTAGCTGTTAGCCTCCTCATGGACTCACGAGGGCTCCATCATCCGGCGGAGTTCTTGTGCGCGGTCCCGCGGTACTGCATATGCCCGCAGGTACTCATCGTCAGGATCCTCCTCCTTCATCTTTGGCTTTGTACTGGACGCCATCACCATCGTTAGCTCAAGGAGTTAGCCTCATGCGCTAATGCTAGGCGACGGGCAGTGAGTGTGGCAAAGTCACGTCCTTTGTTTTGTTCAGCTTTTGTATCCCACTTCTGACACCAAATGTAGCAACCCTGCTTCTACTCGTCCAAGCACCACACAGGTTATTTTGATTAACTCCCTTTTCTTGTTGGCAAACACACGTTATCGAATGCTATAACAATGCCGAACATGAACTTCTCTATCTACCCAACAACAGACTCCCGCTCTCTCTCCTACCCGTATCTCACCTCCCAAGGCGCGCCCCCTCCTACTGAGCACCCAATCACAACATTAGCACAATGCACGTCCAACTACGCAACCTAGAACCGTTACAGTATATATTAATACATTAAGGGTGCATAACAATTGTAATCAGAAAGATTAATTTAATTCCATTTATTTGCAATGCATTTGTTCACACTTAAAGTGATAATATGTGATTTTCTACCGCTAGGGGGCTCTCAATCAAAACAATAACAAAAGTCTTAGTTTGATGACGTTGTGTAGTAGCGTGGGCTCATGGGAGCCATTGTCTTCACCACCATTTCCGGTGAAAATGAGCTGACGTGACTCAGCAGCAATCATGTTCACAAAAGAGGTAATGCATGAAAGTTTCATTCACCTTACGTTTAATCATGTAATGTCATTTCATTGTAATGACATAGCCGCAACTAACGTTATTCAAACTAGCGTTAACCTTCTAAGTTTCGATGTGTCGACTACGCACACAGCTGTAGATAACTTAATTGGAGAATTAAATCGTGGGGTAACGTTAACTTAGTCCAGCGCTGTTATCCGTGGTTGTGACGAAGCCATCGTCACTGGTGGTACCTATGGTACAGCGCTACAGACTAAGTGCCACGGCATGGAAGCCGACAGACTATTTTAAGCTATCGCATGGACATTTGCGCATGTTTATATTTTGTTTTCGATATTCCCTGTCAAGTCCATTCATATCAACCACTAGCAGTAATTAGTAATGTCACAACTTCAGACATCACACTCACCACAGCTGTCCTGCATTAAGGGCAAGGCCGCATTACATTTCCGGTATTTATGTCACGGGATTGCGCTGGGTTAGGCCATCACGTTAAATGGTGAGGGGTATTTTCTATGCTTGGATTTATGTGTACATGTCGGTCATTGCAGACGTTGATACAAAGGTAATGGGATTATATTATCTTTCAATTGTATATTATAGGTGAGGGTTGACTGTTGAAGTATGTGAATGCTATTAATTGATTGCTGTTTAATGTTGGTTTGGCTTGTGGGTGGGGCTAGGCAATGAATAGCCTATTTAAGCGTGGTGTTTGTCAGTGTTAGGGAGTGATGATTAAGTCACAGTTGATGCAGGTTAAAGAGTCAGGGCAGTTATGCCATGCTAATAAGATCTGCGTAGCTAGGTCATCCTTGACATCTATTTGTTTTATGTTAGTTCCTGTCATTGTTCTTGTTTGTCAGTGCTGCAGTTTTTGTAAATAAATACCTCAATGCAACTTCACCGTCTGGCTTGAACCTCAATTGGATCTAAGACACATTACCCTTACGACAGTGGTCAAAACAATCATACTAAAAATTTCTTTTTCAGCGTGTTGAACATTGTTATAATGTTAACTTATATCATAGCACATCGTAGTAAGCTAGATCGATATTAAAATGTAATATCACTAAATAAGGTATGTGGCCTACTGTAACAGTTATACTGTGTTGGAAAGCTAAGCCTGAAACTATGCACAGCTGGTACAACAGGTTGACTTGCTAATTATGTATAACTATCCTGCATTGGAAGTCATTGCCATATTCATGGTCTTAAACCAATTGTTGTAATTGCATAATCACAAAAGCACTGTAATAAACCACAGTATGTATAGTGACATCCACAAAGAATGCAACCCTTAGTATTAACAGAATGAAAACTGTTTAACTTAATTAACTTAAATATACTGCTAAATGATTTATGCACTCAACATTAATAAGTAAAAGTACTAGCTAAAACACATACCAGCTCTTTCAATGTAGCCACATAAACATTGTCAGCTGATCATGTCGTCTCTGTATCTCAAGATTTTTGTAAGTGCTTCTGTTGACATGTGAATACTGCATGTTCCAGGAAGACTGATAGCTCCTCATTGGATGTATCAAGGTCAACTGTTGAGGAGACCTGGAGAACCCCCTATAGTAGGGGCAAGACCTATCACAGCGATAAACAAGAGGGACGGCCACAGAGAAAATTAAAGGGACAGAAAGAGCAAGCGGTGCAGCAAGAGGAAGACCGGTGGGAAGAGGAAGAGGGATGGCATCAGCAGGCGGAAAGGCAGGAGTGAGCAGGATATTGTGCCGGATACGTGACCAATCCCCAGACCCAAATGGTCAGCACAATGGGTTCATGGTAGCAGTGTTATAATTACTGTAAGCAACATCACTCCGGTTATCTTCTGTAGAAATATCTTCATTTTTATAGAAGTGAATGGTTAGTTATTTTACTGTACATTTGATGAAGTTTGTATCACCACCCACTGTTTGTGTCTGGATACATATGAATGACCCCGCACAGGATCATGACTAGCACAAAACACGTGTTTATTTACTTATTATATATGGATCAGTGATTGAAAGCCTACATAAGGTTTAAGGTTACAATGTTATAATACATATAACATTCTGATTATCACACCAACAAAGCTAATTCCCCACCCCAAATATATGTATTTACAAAGGGATGTTATATCCTGTTATTGTCACGGTTTCGGCCGAGGCGGCCCCGCCCCCTTGTTCGGGCAGGTTTCGGCGGTCGTCGTCTCCGGAGTACTAGCTGCTACCGCTCTGTTTGTTGTTGATTGGTTTTGTCTGTGTGTCACACCTGTTTTGTGTTATGTAATCAATCAGCATCTATTTAGTTTCCTTGTTGTCAGTTAGGTGTTGTGTGTAATTGTCCATGTCATGTTGCTACGCTGCCAGTATTTTTGGTACGCTCTTTTGTGCTTTCCTCCTGGTTCGTGTTTCAGGAGTCGATTCTGCCACTTGTTTTCACTAAAATATACTTTGGACTTGACTTCTGACTCCTGCGCCTGATTTCACACCACACCTACCTTTGCAACCCGTGACAGAATTACACACCACGTTCATGGAATCAGCGGGAGTCCCCACCGACATCATGGAGGAGCGTTTTCGCGGCCAAGAGGAGCGTATTAACTATATCGGACACTCCTTGGACCGCGTAATAAACACCCTCCATCGATGGGAAACCAGCGGGGTACCCACACCCCCACCTATCGCACCATCACCAGCGGACAGGCCGCTCGTCCAACTACCGGAACCTAGTGGGATTCGGCTCGCGCTTCCGAGGGCGTACGACGGCACCGCTGCCGGGTGTCAGGGGTTCCTCCTACAAGTGGAACTCTACCTTGCCACCATACACCCGGCGCCCTCGGGATACGAGAGCGTTTCCGCCCTCATCTCCTGTCTCACCGGCAAGGCGTTGGAGTGGGCCAACGCCGAATGGAGGGGAATAGACGCCGCCACAGTCACCTATGCGGAGTTCTCCCGCCGTTTCCGTGCTGTTTTCGACCACCCACCTGAGGGGAAGGCGGCGGGGGAGCGTCTATTCCACCTCCGACAGGGGATGAGGAGCGCTCATGAGTTTGCGTTGGAGTTCCGGACTCTAGCGGCCGACGCAGGTTGGAATGAGAGGGCCCTCATCGACCACTTCAGATGTAGCCTTCGGGAGGACGTCCGCAGAGAGTTAGCGTGCAGGGATAATACACTAACATTTGACCAGCTGGTTGACATGGCCATTCGGCTGGACACCCTGCTCGCGACTCGCGGACGATCCAGAGGGGGGTTTCCCATTCCACCCTCCAGCGCTTCCGAGCAGAGCCCTATGGAACTTGGAGGTGCTGACGCTAGAGGGAGGAGAGGAAGGAACCCGAGGGGGGCAGTCTCCTGCACCAACTGTGGCCGCGGAGGGCACACCGCGGCTAGGTGCTGGGGAGGGTCCCCTGGTAAGGTAGATGGCAGGACACACATTGGGGAGTTCTCCCAGGTGAGTAGGCGCCCTACTTACCCAGAGCTTTCTGTCGGCCACATTACATTACCTGTTTGTTTTCCACAGGTTGCACCTCGTTCCCAGCATAAGGCGCTAGTAGATTCAGGCGCAGCTGGGAATTTTGTAGATCGTAATTTCTGTGTTAAGTTAGGGATTCCTCTCCTTCCAGTCGATAAACCCTTCCCTGTACATGCCTTAGATAGTCGTCCGTTAGGATCTGGGTTAATTAGGGAGGTCACGGCGCCACTTAGGATGATAACGCAGGGGGGTCATGAGGAGACGATTCAACTCTATCTGATCGACTCTCCTGCGTATCCGGTGGTACTGGGGCTTCCCTGGTTGATTACCCATGACCCTACGATCTCGTGGCGAGAGAAAGCTCTTAAAGGGTGGTCTGCTCAGTGTGAGGGGCTATGTCTGGGTGTTTCCGTAGGGGCGACCTCGGTGGAGAGCCCGAACCAGATGCCAGCACTGCACATTCCGCTTGAGTATGAGGATTTGGCACGCGTATTTAGTAAGACCAGAGCGGCAAGGTTGCCACCTCATAGACAGGGGGATTGTGCGATAGACCTCCAGACAGGAGCTGCGCTCCCGCGGAGCCATGTGTATCCGCTGTCACAGGAGGAGAAAAGGGCAATGGAGACATACATTGCCGAGTCTCTGAGACAGGGATACATACGGACCTCCACTTCTCCCGCGTCCTCGAGCTTCTTTTTTGTGAAGAAAAAGGATGGAGGTTTGCGCCCATGTATTGATTACCGCGGTCTCAATCAGGTGACTGTGAAATATAGTTATCCACTCCCGCTGATTGCGACCATGACGGAATCATTACATGGGGCATGTTTTTTCACAAAATTGGATCTCAGGAGCGCATATAACTTGGTGCGTATTAGGGAGGGCGATGAGTGGAAGACAGCATTTAGTACTACCTCCGGCCATTACGAGTATCTCGTCATGCCATATGGGTTAATGAATGCTCCATCAGTCTTCCAATCGTTTGTGGATGAGATTTTCCGGGACATGCAGGCGCAGGGAGTAGTGGTGTACATAGACGATATCCTTGTGTACAGTTCTACTCGGGCCGAGCATGTAGCCCTGGTGCGCAGGGTATTGAGGAGACTGTTGGAGCATGACCTGTATGTCAAGGCCGAGAAATGTCTGTTCTTTCAGGAGTCAGTCTCTTTTTTGGGTTACCAGTTGTCTGCGTCAGGGGTGAGAATGGAGGTGGACCGAGTGTCCGCCGTGCGTAATTGGCAAACCCCAACTACGGTTAAAGAGGTGCAGCGGTTCTTGGGTTTTGCGAATTATTACCGGAGGTTTATCCGGGGTTTTGGACAGGTGGCAGCTCCCATAACGTCTCTTCTTAAGGGGGGTCCGGTGCGTTTGCAGTGGTCGGCAGAGGCGGACAGGGCTTTTGGGAGACTGAAGGACCTGTTTACCTCGGCTCCGGTGCTAGCGCACCCGGATCCCACGTTACCCTTCCAATTAGAGGTGGACGCGTCTGAGGTCGGTATCGGGGCAGTGCTCTCCCAACGGTCCGGCACACCACCTAAGCTCCGCCCCTGTGCCTTTTATTCTAAAAAGCTCAGTTCGGCGGAGCGGAACTACGACGTAGGGGACAGGGAGCTGTTAGCCGTAGTACAGGCCCTAAAGGTGTGGAGGCATTGGCTTGAGGGGGCTCAGCACCCTTTTCTCATTCAGACCGACCATCGTAACCTGGAATACATTCGGGCGGCGAGGAGACTGAATCCTTGCCAGGCTCGATGGACTATGTTTCTCGCTCGGTTTGTGTTTAAGATCACTTACATTCCTGGGTCCCAGAACGGGAAGGCAGATGCCCTGTCCCGGCGGTATGACACGGAGGAGAGGTGCGTGGAGCCTATTCCCATACTACCGGAGTCTTGTCTGGTGGCACCGGTGGTGTGGGAGGTCGATGCGGAGATCGAGCGAGCCTTACGCACCGATCCTAGCCCTCCACAGTGTCCGGTGGGTCGGACGTATGTCCCGCTCGAGGTTCGGGATCGGCTGATAAATTGGGCTCACACGTCCCCCTCCTCTGGACATCCAGGTATTGGCCGGACAGTGCACTGCCTTAGTACGAAGTACTGGTGGCCAACGTTAGCCAGGGATGTGAGGGTTTATGTCTCCTCCTGCTCAGTGTGTGCCCAGTGTAAGGCGCCCAGACATTTGCCCAGGGGGAAATTACAACCCCTGCCCGTTCCACAACGACCCTGGTCCCACCTCTCGGTGGACTTTATTACAGATCTTCCCCTCTCACAGGAGAACACTACCATCCTGGTCGTTGTGGATCGGTTCTCGAAGTCCTGTCGTCTTCTTCCCATGCCGGGTCTTCCTACTGCCCTACAGACCGCGGAGGCTCTATTTACTCACGTCTTCCGGCATTACGGGGTACCCGAGGATATAGTGTCCGATCGAGGCCCCCAGTTTACCTCCAGGGTCTGGAGAGCCTTTATGGAACGGTTGGGGGTCTCGGTGAGCCTTACCTCGGGTTACCACCCGGAGAGTAATGGGCAGGTCGAACGTGTAAACCAGGATGTGGGTAGGTTTCTGAGGTCATATTGTCAGGACCGGCCGGAGGAGTGGGCGAGATATGTGCCCTGGGCCGAGATGGCACAGAACTCTCTCCGCCACTCCTCCACAGGACTAACTCCTTTCCAGTGTGTGTTAGGGTACCAGCCGGTTCTGGCTCCTTGGCATGAGAGCCAGATCGAGGCCCCTGCTGTGGATGAGTGGGTGCGGCGCTCGGAGGAGACGTGGAACGCTGCACACGTCCATCTGCAGCGAGCCATCCGTCGACAGAAGACGAGCGCCGACCTACACCGCAGTGAGGGGCCAGTGTACGCACCTGGAGATCGAGTCTGGCTCTCAACCAGAAACCTGCCCCTCCGCCTGCCCTGCCGGAAGCTGGGTCGGCGGTTTGTGGGGCCATTTAAAGTCCTGAGGAGATTGAACGAGGTGTGTTACAGGTTACAACTGCCCATTGATTACCAGAATATTAACCCCTCGTTCCATGTGTCTCTCCTCAGGCCGGTGGTAGCTGGTCCACTCCAGGATTTTGAGATTGAGGAGACTCCTCCGCCCCCGTTGGACATCGAGGGGGCTCCGGCGTACTCTGTTCGTACCATCCTGGACTCGAGACGCCGGATGGGGGGTCTCCAATATCTCGTGGAGTGGGAGGGGTATGGTCCGGAGGAGCGGTGCTGGGTGCCGAGGAGGGACATTCTGGATCCGTCCCTGCTGACCGAATTCCATCGTGGTTATCCTGCGCGCCCTGCTCCGCGTCCTCCGGGTCGTCCCCGAGGCCGGGGGCGGCGCACGGCTGGAGCCGCGCGTCAAGGGGGGGGTACTGTCACGGTCACGGTTTCACTTCCCGTGACAGAATTAAAAATTCTGTCACGGGTTGCAAAGGTAGGTGTGGTGTGAAATCAGGCGCAGGAGTCAGAAGTCAAGTCCAAAGTATATTTTAGTGAAAACAAGTGGCAGAATCGACTCCTGAAACACGAACCAGGAGGAAAGCACAAAAGAGCGTACCAAAAATACTGGCAGCGTAGCAACATGACATGGACAATTACACACAACACCTAACTGACAACAAGGAAACTAAATAGATGCTGATTGATTACATAACACAAAACAGGTGTGACACACAGACAAAACCAATCAACAACAAACAGAGCGGTAGCAGCTAGTACTCCGGAGACGACGACCGCCGAAACCTGCCCGAACAAGGGGGCGGGGCCGCCTCGGCCGAAACCGTGACAGTTATCCGTTAGTGAGGTGAAACTCTTGACAAAATTGTGGTGTCTCTGAGACATGATACAAAGACGTTACTCATTCTAATTCATAAAAACATGAGGATCTTACATATAATAGAATATAATTCACTGCATTGTGCTATCATAATTTAATACTGTTACACTATCGACATTGAGGATAGTTAACGTTTTTCAACAGTATCATCAAATTAATAGAATGCAAGCTATTATTATTGTTGTTAGTACTATTATTCCGATAACGTGAGTAGAATGGGTGCTTAACTGTCAAGAAGAAGATTGGCGTCTCTCTATAGTCCTGGCTTGTCGCGAAGCTCTCCATCTTGGGAATGCCGCAACAATGTTTACTCTGGTAGGCTCTCTCTCTGGTCAGATAATCTTTTTGGTTCGTTTGATTCACCCATACGTTTGCGCTTTACATGGACAGCCTCTGCAACTCCATCACGAGTGAGCAATTAAAACAATATAATGGAAAAAAACAACAGAGTGGATAGCTATCTAGTTCACCGACTTCCATCCTCACTCTCTGTGTGACCCGTATTTTCCTGATGGTAGGGGTTAAAGGGCAGATTACGCTATTAACACTCTACAAAATTGCCCGGGACGTTACCATGTACTAAAATATGATTTCTCTGAGTTTAGAAATGGTTGGAAACATTTGGGATAATGTAAGCACACAAGAAAAGAAAATATATAACATTGGTCTAGTCGTTTTTAGATATTGTAATGCCACAATCGCACATATTATAGCTTTAACAACATCATCATGCTGGTTGCTAGTCCAGTGACCAATTGTGCTGTCAGCTGGCAATCATTATTGTCGCCTGTCGGTTTCCTTCTGTCCTATCTGAAAGTCATAAAGATTACATTAGTCATTTAGTAACATGATTACTTCAGCCCTTAGTTACCATTGCATTACTATTACCACGACATGGTAAAGTCTAAACGTTGAAACATCCCTTCCCTGCCCCTCCCTCAAAATATGGATGTGAATGCTCGTGATTAACAAATGAGTCAAAACTGAGTCACTGCGGCTTTATCTCCATGATAGCCTTCCCAGGAATCCTGTTTGCATGTTTTGCGGGGGTGAGGTTTAACAGGCACCATAAGACAATGGCGAACCAAACCCATTACATCCTGACCAGAAATGACACCATCAGCTTCAAATATTCCGAACAAAAATGATATATTTAAACACGTGAACATGTATTATTAGGCCTACTGTAAAATAGTGAACCGCAATCAAACGTTCTGTTCCAGACCAAATATGTTGAGGAGTACATTATAAATGTTAAATAACCACATAGATCATGACGTTGTTAAGAGACCCTTCATGAATAAATAGGAAACGTGCATATTGACCATTGATTTATCTTCCGCGAAATGTACTATCACACCATGTTGGGCAGGCTATAAACCTATCCTCGGTTTACCGCAGCGCAATTTCCGGTCACTTACTTTCTATGGGCTATGTGCCAGTTAACAGTCCCCGCAGCGGAAATAAAAAAAGAACATGAGAAGAAGAACAAGGACGAGGGAAATAAATATGGGGTTTTGACGAAAAAATTTACAAAGCATTACAAAACATGTGAAGGAAACGGGCATCACACAATCGGAAGTTCTCTCGCATCTGGCCGTAAACCCATGTAGCTGAAAGTCCCGCCCTCTCTCGCCAATAACGCTCATTTGCAGCATCCCAATCCTGGCGTTACGTCGTGAGAGGAGAAATCATGTACTATGGCTTTAAGGCCAAGCCTTTCTCCTCGAGCACAAATAAATAGCATTTCCTGTCAGCCTTGCCTTAGTTTGGAGAACCACATATTTGAAGGTGCACAATAACACTTGGAACCTAGGGAGCAACAAGTAAGCAACGTTAAGTACAACAGTAACATATTTGATATTAAGGATTACTTTGGTTGGGAACACTGGACTAACGCAATTTCATGGTTTCCGGATTGGTAACGCTAAGTTAGCTAACAGTCTTGGTAATTATCTAATATATAAATGTGACGTACATGCTCAGTATTATATGTATTAAAGCCTTTCACTGTTGATATTTGTTCTTGCCATTGTCTTCAGAGTGTAAGGAAAGACATGGTCGACTCGGAACAAATTCTAGGCTACAAGGCCACGATGAGGCTAACCCATTCAATATGTCTGACGCTGCTCTGGATCAGCATGCTTGGGCCTCTTGGAAAAGTTCAAGGTAAGTGACGGATCTATTTATCTACGTACTATTGTTACTGTACTTTGGTAAAAAATAAAATAAAATAAAAAATAAACGGATCGGTAATTTTCAAAGACTTTCTACTTTTACTCCATTGCATTGTTTAGAAAATATCTGTGCTTTTGGTTAGACATTTGGAATTTGGGTCACGCTGCAGTTGCTCCCATTGACTTCCATTATACATGTGAAGTATTAAAATGTACATAAAATCACTCAAACACGTTACAATAAAGAAAATAAACACGTATCACGTTTTGAAGTTTGAAAGGAAGTTACTACAACAACAAAAATGCTGAAGCAGATAGATGCCAAAAGACGACTCGGTCGCTTAGATCCGCCCTGCAGTGGTTTTCTCCGCTTGCAGACGAGCAATTCCATCACACACGGTGTGAAGGCGGTAGGGGCCAGACAGCTTTTTTCAGCTGTCTGCTCGCCCTCTCTTTTGGCGAGAGCAATGCGTTTACCAACATGGTTGGATAACACGCTGATGTGGGTACATCACACACATTCACTTCAAGCACCGTCCCCCACCCTTTATGGGGCTGGTGGAGACTAGGTTGCAGGACACCGCTGCGAGCACGGCTCTAGCAGTGGAGGTGGGTCGTCTCTTGGGAGACAAGCCCATTCTAGATCTTTGCTTTTTTCAACAAAGTAGTTGTTGCGCAGAAATTCAATATGTTCTCCACACCAGAGCGTTGCTCCGAGAGAGTGAGTACTGAATGAGAGGGGGCGCTTGGTTCACATCCCTGGCTACAAGGATATTTACTTCCACGTCCCTATTCTCAAGGCTCACAGGAGCTTTCCCTGCTTGCCTTGCGTGGCGTATGTATAACAGTGCCTGCCATCCGGTTACTCTCTGGCGCACACATCTTTGCAGCGGGCTTTCCTTTATGCGTTCCCGCCGCTTCTACTGATCCATCCTCTGTTGGAGCGGATCAGACAGGAGGAATTGACCCTCATTTTGGTGGCCCCGGAGAGCCCTTCAGCTGTGTGATTCCCAGAGATAGCGGCGCTCTCAGGCACGACGCCATGGCCGGTGCAGTACACCACCCGCCCTACGTCTTGGGACGGCTGTTTGTTTGGCTTCTGAGAGGTTTATCTTGCAGGGCTGAGTCTGCCAGCAGCGGCTATCAACCATATCCAGAGTGCCCGCGCCTTCCACTTTCTCCCTCTATGCAGCGAAGTTGGTTTTTTTTCTCTAAACCACGCTGTCCCATCTCTCGGTGAAGTGGGAAGCATGCTTGTTTTCCTACAGTGCTTACACTGGAGAAAGGTTTGGCTTTCTCCACTATCAAGTCTCTGCGGCAGCCGTTTCGGCCGGCCACGCAGGCTGTGACGGTTACCGGTTTTTCAGTCAGTCACCCACTGGTCAAGAGTTTCTTGCGTGGGGCTAGACACGTTTAGCTTGTTTTCTGGCGTGCTTACACTGCGTTGGAATTTTCCCACCGTGTTGTGTGTGTGTGTTAATCCAGGGACCCTTTTTGAGCCAAAAAACAGTTCACCTTTTCTGAGGCACTCCGAAAAAGGCACAAAATCAACCACGGCTGATTTTGTTTTAAACTTGCCAAGCTCGTAAACACATGGCCTGACTTTGCAACGCATATGTGTTTCAACGCGTCTCAAGTGAATGCACCTTAAAGCGTTAACTAAGGTATAGGTGGTACCACCCTGCGGGGAGGGGAATTAGCGGAGTCCTCAACGGCTGTGAGGCGGTTTAAAAAGGCGCCACGATCTGATTGGACTAAAGCTCTGAGCTAATGCTACCAAATTTCCAACCATAACGCAAATATTTAGACCTCCTATAGAACAAGGTGACAGTTCGCAGTCCAGACGTAGCTAGATGATGGGTACTTTATTCAAAGTTAAGGCGTTGTAGCAGCTTACATCTAAAAGCACAATAGTAATTATAACTACAACTGCAAGCAGTCACACAAGGTATTCCCAGCCCACGCACCGCCTTTCCCAGCGGCCGCCCTTTTTGAGCCACGTCTCACTAAATGCGCGTTCGAGGTGGGACTCCAACCGGCGACCCCGCGTCCGTGAGGCAGGAGCTGCACCACTACACTACACAGTGGACAAGAGTCTTCCAATAGTGGCAGATGTATGACTTATAAACCGGTTTACTGGAAGTAGACACATCTGAATAATCAAAGACACACACACACACACACACACACACACACACACACACACACACACACACACACACACACACACACACACACACACACACACACACACACACACACACACACACACACACACACTGGTTTCATAGTAGATGGCGTTTATGTGTGGTATTCTCCCACCTGCTGTGCATTATGCTTAAGAAAAATCACGTTAATTGACACTGTGACGTCATGGAATGAGATATCGACACCACATTGTTATCACATGTTAATGGAGGTGTCCTCTATGTGCCTAATTTTTACCCAAGCAAAAATCGATGATAAATCTAAGCTCAGAGAAGCCTAAAGATCATGAATCTGAAATCCGTTTTTCTTGGGAAGCTCTGGTTCTGTAGAAGAAGATTGTTGAAGGTTTCACGACATTTTCACTGTACAGCAAAATCTATCATGACGGACATAAGAGGATAATATGTTCAGCATGTGAAATAAGGCATATACACCAAGTTTCAGACATTTTCATCCATAGGGGTGCACAGGCTGATCGTTTAACTTTGACCGGATGTTATAGCGCCCCCTATGCGCAATTTGCCGGCATACTTTTTTGAAAACTTTTGACCTGGGCATCGCAGAGATATAAGCGTTACCAATCAAGAATAATAATAGGGGACCGCGATAATAACAATAGGTATCCACAGATACACTGAATACCTAACTAGACTTGTTCATTTTCTGAAGAAAATGCGTGTGGTTGCAATTTTCTGTTAGCATGCTAACATGCTTATGCTATCAAGGCTAATGAGCAAGCACGCTAAGTTTCAAGTCCCTGGGACACTTTGAATCTAGTGACCGTATAATGATAAAAACATACTGTGATACGCAAACCTTGAGACCATGTCTGCTTTTACCCCCCTAGACCAAATAGATTTAGCGTATGCGCTGGTGTGCAAATGTTGAATATGCCATTGTATTCATTTTGGCTTACTGTGCAAAAATGAGCCCTAATTTGTTCTTATTGTGCTTTTTCCTTTTAGCTCAACCATGTGTTAGACCCCAGACTAACGGCCCCATGACTTTAAGTTCAGAAGACATCCTGAAAAAAGAATTCCCAGAAGGATCAAAAGTTACATTTGAGTGTACAGTGGGATACGTGCGTGCTGGAGGATCTGGTGAAATCACATGCAATGCTGGGACATGGAGTGATTTAACACTTACATGCGAGAGTAAGCATCTTTTTGTTTTAAATGTTTACTTGACAGGATCTGAAATGAACTTTTTGCTGCACCATTGTGCCACTGTGTCTGGTGGATGAAAACAATTACCTGAAATAAGAGCATCTCTTCTCTGATTAGTTCGGGGCAACCATCTTACCTGTCATTAACAGTTGCTTTAAATGCAGCACTTCTCAATGGCAGAAAAACGGAGGGAGGGAGAGCGAGGACGTTTTTTTTTTTGGTGTTTATTTCCAAATCCTCTCTCCCTTTACATATCGTACCTACGACCTACTTACCTTAATCTATATAAATGTAAGTAAAAAAACGAAAAATGATTCAAATCATGTAGAATTACGTTTCGCTGCACTTTACTCCATTCAGTCTGAATGTATTTTCATAGGAGCCGATTTCAGGAGGCGGGAGTTGTCTCCAGCCAACACATACATGCACATACAGCCTGTATATATAACTATATAGGCTATATATAATTACTATGGTGACATTCGCAGGACAAAATGGGCGTCATGGAAGAACATTTGCTTATTTTTTATCTCTACTTGGTCTTACTGTTGTGCGTACGTACGAGTATGCCACGTCAGATTCAGCAAACACTCGAAAGTATAGGAAATTATAGATGATTTGGACACCTAATACACACACACACACACATTATTGAAAGATCTGTCAACCAGCCAAGAACCGTTTCGACACAATCTTGAATAGAGACGTGATGGAACACAGGTCTGCATTCTGATGCCTACTCCATGATTACAAATCCTAGAAGTCAATTATGCTAGAGCCTCTGCTTATTCTTAATAGGCCTACTATTTTGATTATTATTGTATAAGGGATAAAGCCTTATACAATTATATTCATCCAACTGAGAAACAGTATAATATTAACGTTGTTATAAAACACGTGCAAGGTGATAAGAGCAAAAGGCGAGGTGACTGTGGCCTTCTCCGGAACGGCTGGGATAGGGCTTCTCCGGAACGGCTGGGATAGGGCTTCTCCGGAACGGCTGGGATAGGGCTTCCCCGGAACGGCTGGGATAGGGCTCTCATAAGTCACGAAGAGTCCTGAGCTATCACACAATTATAGTGAGCACACCAAGTACACATTTGTCAGGATTATATGGATAATGACTGAGGGTGGATATTGTAATTTTCCATCACAGTGGACAGCTATATTTATTAAAAACTTTATGAAGGAACAAATATGAGAGTTTGGGCCATAGACTGGTTAGAGTGTTTTTATATTTCTTGCATCCCTACTTTGGACCTTTTCTTCCTCTACGCCATGATGACTCCTTCGTCAATGTTTTGAAATGCGCAAAAAACATGCTGGCATTGATGAAAGGGATTCAAATGGATTCCCATCCCTAGTTTTAGTACAGATATTGTCATTTTGTTAATACAGCTTCTTGCTCGAGGATTTGTGGGAATGTAACTTTCGGACTTTTTTTCAATCATTATGGGTCAAAGGGACTAATGCGGACAACAGTATTTGAGATAGGTCCAGTATTGAGCGAGAACGCGGCAAACTCTCAGATTTGCAGCTCACTCATGTTTCCACTGTTCTCTTCCTGCAACAACTCAACTCAAATCTCATTGAGCGAGACTTGGTTGGACGCAATAACAATCAGGTGAAAGGCAAAGAGAGAAGTTTTATTTCTCTGTAGGGATCCTTTCCATAATGATACAATATAATCTGAGCCTGTCAGTGGCAAAAACAAGCACTTTTAGAGGACTGACAGTGATGGGTGCTTTTGCCCCAAAGGATTAGCATAGCAGCCCGTTTTCGCAGAATAGGGCTGCTGCCAACATTTTCTAAAGAATCCCGAAGTTTTCTTTGTAAGTCTCGTATTCTGAGGCTATATTTGTGATTGCTTTACTTTAAACATGGCCTTATACTGCAGCTATTTTACCATTCCCTTGTTGCCTCAAATCAATGTTTATTGTCTTCTGATTTTAATATGTGCGTTTCTTTTCTTTCTCCAGAGAAGAATTGTGGGGGTCTCGAAATAAGCAATGGACATGTGACTTATGTTGATGGAACCTTATTTGGGAACAAGGCTGTATTCTCCTGCAGTAATGGGTTGGTGATTAACCAAGTTTTATTTATTTGCGTCACCATTTGGTCAAAAATGTGCCTTCAAATATCTTGTCGAAATATTGAATACCAAGGACGTATTTGGTGAGGTTGCGTAATTGACCAAGCTTTTGACCAAGTACATAGGCAGTACATTTATCTTTTCCTTGCACTTAATACTAAGGATTGACAGGGAATTGGATTTGGTATTGGCACTTTAATTAATATAAGTACTGTACCTTGCAATATGGGAAAGTGAGGATGAGGCAAAGACTCATCCTGTGCCAAGCTAAGAATTGCTAGTGGTTATCACAATTTTACGCTTACAGCCATACATTTTTCCTGTTTCAGTAAAAGCAATTTACTGTAGTACTTTTTAGAAAATGTTATGCCTTATCCTTATTTGCACACTCATACTTGGGTGATCTATGCAGTATATTTTGAAACATTTCTAACTCATTTCCAAATTTTGTACCATAATAATACGTCTTGTGATTTGTAATGTATGCTGACATATTTTCTGCCTGACTTTTTTAGTTACACTCTGGTGGGCTCGACAGAGTTAACCTGTGGAGATCAAGGATGGCTGGGCAGAACTCCTTCCTGTGAAGGTATCATATAAAGCATATTTGTGCTTATGATTAATTTCCATCCATATTTGAACCCCCCCCCCCCCCCCCATATCTAATATCTATCTTGTTTTTTTTCAGTTGTAAAATGTACCTCAGCACCTACAGTTGAGAATTCTCAAGGTCCAATTCCAAACAGGGAAACGTATGATTATTCAAGCATTGTGCAATACACATGTCTGAAGGAATATAATTTGAATGGATCATCATCACTAACCTGTTCCGAAAATGGAAAATTCACACCAAATCCTCCAACGTGCATAAGTATGTTGTTATTTTTCGCCATCTTTTCTAAAACCCGTTGCGGATGAGTTGCGTACTCTCGTTGAGAGCGTAACCAGGGTACTCATCTTTGTGAACACATTTCTATACCATTTCTCTGCAGAGGTTCGCTGCCCACAGCCTAATATTCCAAATGCTTCGGTTAAGTCTGGAGCCCGTCCTCCTTTTATTTTCAAGAGTTTTCTTGAATACGAGTGCAATGCTGGATTTACGATGCACGGGAAGGGAGCCATGGTATGCCAACTGAATAGTACATGGTCATCGTCGCCAATGTGCAGAGGTAAGAGCTGCTTATAATAAACGAAGTTATTATAATTACCTTATTTATTTACTAATTCTGTGTTCCAAGTTATTTCTCAGACCAAAATATGTATATAGTGGCAGTTTTGGGCTTTCCATTGGAAATGTAGGACATGAATAGCTTTCTTCAGTTCATGCAACTAGTATATGGTTGGCTTTTTATTTGAATCGGCCAATATTTTCTTCTAGCAATTACCATCCCAACAACCACTACCACCACGACCCCCACAACCACCACGACCCCCACAACCGCCACGACCCGTGCCTCCACCCAAAAAGACGGTAGCGTCTCAAGTACTAAAATCAATTTTTTTGAGCTAAATCGCCATATAAATTAGGCTTATTATTCAGACTGCATTTGTTATCCATGGGCCTATGAGGAGAAATCTTCTTTTTGGAATTTCTACTCTGGGATTCCCCGTCGCAATGGTATACAAATAGTTTGAAACAAACTCAAGAGATGGGATTATCATTTAAACTGAACACTGAGGTGTTGGCTCCTAATGTCAGTACCTTGGAGTGCGTACCAAAGAAGATACTGAACAAACCACCTATTACCAGAGTTTTTGTAGGAGATATTGTTGAGTTTTATGGGTTGGAAGCCATAGAAACAAATACGGTCTGAATAGTTTGTGTGATTTTGCTGTCAGCTTTATGACCACCTTTTGATTATTAATAATAATGGATATTATTAGGGGTCCACCAATACAGTAATCTGATATCTAAAAATGTAAAGCATCAGAGGCTAGGGCTGACCTGAATACATAATTCTAAGCTTTGAATATTCGTATAAAAAAAGTAAATCATGGTGCGTATCCTTCCTACCTGAATCAGCCGACCGACACCATTGCGGCAAAATCATGTTTTTATCAACTGATCGTTTTTCATTTCTACAACCCTTTTAATAACGCAAAACTTCAATATCACGTAGGATTGATGCGTGGACCTTAGTGGATTTAGGATCCACTCATCGGTTTGAGTTGAGACAGAGCTTCAGTGCAGCCTAAACATTTCCAGGACACACGGCCTTCATAGTGTGAGAGAAGGCCTACGAATAAGGTAGTCTGAGGAAATGACAAGGCATAACTAGCGCTATTCACCTGAAGAGAAAACACTGGCGCTCTTGTGGAAGACTGAGCACCATAAAAGGAAAAAACAACGCTACCTGTTGTATTCATGTTGATTCAATTACCAACCCGTTATTATTAGTGGGTTATGCTTTTTGCTATCTTTTGGCCTCGTTTAAACATTGAAATAGCTGCTAAATACGTTCATTATTAAAACCCCTCTGAAACCGTTGGCTAGTGCCACCATGGCTAGTGGGAGTGCCACCATGGATCAAAGAACCTGGGAACCCAGAATGTCATTATTATTATTTCAACCGGTTCATTTAATGTCTGTTTAAATGTTCTAATACCCGAATACAGAACTAAAGGATAATTCGGTCATCCTGTGTTTGGCCAATTTGATGACTGCTGCCACTATTATCTCTCAGACCTAGGACGCTTCCCCTCAACTGAAGTGTTGAGCGGAAGCATCCTAGGTCTGAGGGATGTCTCGTGCCATTACATATATACATTATTCCATCCCCGGGATACTCAGACCAAATCGAACATAGCCTTTTACCTGCGGTTCCTAAAAAGATTTAAATTGTTCAAAACTGCATTGAGACAAATATCTGAATATTCGGGCTCAGCCATAGAGATGAACACCAATACGAAGATCTATTAAGCTGCTAAGTTGAGATTCGGGTTGTTGACAGATGGAGTCAATGTGTCTCTATAAGCAACTAATGGATTAGAAGTTAATCGATATTACTGAACCTAAAGTACTAACTGATCCAACAATGCTGAACATTTTCAACAAGTTGTTGTATGGAGTGATTTTTATTTATTGTTGTATCCTCTAAAACATTCATAATGCTGTTTAATGTAGAAGCATTTGCCGTCTGTGGTAAAGTGTCCCCTTTTCCTGGCTGTCCATGACCATCACACCAAAAGGCCTGGGCTTTATGCATGTAGCGTGGTTAAATTAAATGAATGATCCTTACTTCATTTTGCTGCACTAGCATTGTATGATTGCATAACATGGCTGTGTTCTGTCAATCACAATGTGCATACACAAGTGACTGTCATTGTGTAATCAGTCAGATGATTGTTTGATCAAGTAATATGCATATTTGTTTGTTTTTTTTAATTGTATTTTTTTAATATCTACAGGTGGAGAAGTTGAGCCACCAACGCCTCCTGGTAAGTCATGGCATTAAATATATCTGCAATAATTATTTCAAGGCATTTGAACGCTCATACGGGGAGAATATACAAACTTTCTGTGTGGACCTTGTATGTTCTCCCCGTGTTCAGGTGAGTTACCTCCCACACCAAAAAGACATCCATGTACTCCTGCCAATGCCCTTGACCAAGGCACTTAGTTGGCCGTAGCCCTGGAGTTGGTCCCCGGGCACTGCACTGTGGCTGCCCACTGCTCCTAGTGCTGCTAGTGATGGGTTAAATGCAGAGATCTCATTTTGTGTCTACTCGTGCAATGACAAAGAATCTTCTTCATTTCTTTATATATTTTATTTTACAGGTGGTTCCGATCCATGGACGCAGTCTTGGTGGTTTATATTGATAATCTTGGGTAAGTTCTATGGTCTTTCACACCTACATGCATATTATTTAAGTTCTTGCATTACATTTCTGTGCAGTGCATTCATTTCTGATTGAAGGTCTAAGGACAAAGATTTGGTTGAAAGGTTCACATTCTCATCGAGGGCTGACAAATCATCTATTGGAAAGGAGAGATTTCCTTTCAGCCATTGCAAGTTCTAACTTAAAAAGCGCAAAAAAGCAAATGTCTGCCGGGTTAATACACGATAACCCATATGTGACAATCCACCAGAAGGGTTTGAAACCAGCACTTTAGCACCAACTATACGCAGTGAGTGGTAATGACGACCAAACAAGTTTGTCATTAAAGTGATATACAACAGAAATATGTAGTTTACTTTGTTATTAAAGGTCATCAAGGTGTGCATTAAGCATCAGAAAATGATGTTCATTAATTCATTTTCATAATGCAGCTTGAAACCAAATCTTACTTTGCTTACATCTTTTTTATTCGGGGTACCCAATGTACACCGTCTACATTTCACCCTTATCAGTTAGCCTACTTGAGGTCAGCAGTCTTAGCAGGTGGAGATGAATTGATGTATTATTTAATTTTTTGATGCCAATGCTCCATTTGGCCTCGTCAACTCATACATCCCACTCTTTTCTCCAAATAGCTCTTGTCATTATCGTCATATCCATCATAGTCATAATTTGGAAAAGAAGAGGGTAAGATGTTCATGCAGAATAACTTTTTCATAGCTTCTGTATGTTCTGTATGTCCTGTATGCCTCTTAGTGTTAACCACACTGCATGTGGGGGACTGTTTTGTGCTCTTGTACCTTCCAATTTTTTTTGCATGATTCGTTTGCGGTTCTTGTACATGCTCATTAACACACAATAAGAGTCAAGCAAGTGTTCTTTGGAAAAGAACTAACAAACCGGGCGTGGCTGTTGTGAATGAGTTTTCGATCGTGACGCAAGGTGAATGTGGAGCTTCTAGTCAAGGCCTTATATTCAGTTTACTGTCATCTGATGTTTCATTGAGTCTTTGAGGTCAATATCATGTCTCTAGTCATACATATTAATGTTTTATATACATATAGTCACCATATATGTTTGGTTTTCAGCTCTAAATCTCGCCGTGATCCAGTTCCAGTAGAGGAAAGAGAAAAATTGTAACATGGCTGGTAAGGAAGTGGATTGAGAAAAGTCAAGTATGCAACATGTCATTTGAGGAGTTGATGATGAAATGCGTTTCTCTGTGGTCCATATTCCCCACTTTTGCAACCTGGTCAACTTCAGTAAAAAGCTGCATTGTAAAATATTTCTAACCATCATGCTCTTCACCTTCCTGCTACTATGTTGAATTGGAGAGTCTTTATTTGAGGTCATTTTCCTTTTGTTCCAGTGGAAAGTTGCCCCGACGATGTACCAATGATCACCACACCAAGCCGAGAGAGGAATTACCATTAGACCTGGATTTGAATGTAATCTCCCGCCATATGCACACAATGCAGAGAGAATTGGCAGTTTGACGCTTGCAAGGAAATATGATACATCTTGATTCCAACCAAACGCATCTGCTGCGCTTTTCAAATGGAGGAGTACGCATGTCTTTCTAACCAATCTTGAATCTCTTCACTTGGTGTCTGAAGGACTAATTGTTTGACTTAAGCATAGCTTACTATTATAAATGCTACTGAATTAATGCTACATTAGATTGACCGTGTTGCTTTAAACTATTTATTTCTCTTACACCGTGAGAAAATGTAAATTTTGTTTCAATATAAACTTTTCTGGCTGCACTTTTCTGCCAAAAGTATGAACATTTAGTTGAAATACTCTGCCATCAACCCTGTACCGTAACCCATATTGTAGATTTTATGTCCATTAAGAAAATGGAGCCATTTGGTATTGCTATTCATTCTTGGTTGGTCTATTTGGCCTGAACCCAATATATGGTTGTCAGCAGATGAATAGCTTAGATAAGTAATCAGCAAAAACAAGTTTGTAAGGCAACACGCCTGTTTAGTACAGGTATTTAGCATGTGTTTAACCAATGGGTTGTTGAGTTGTCATAGTGGAGTTGATAGTGTTGGGTTGAATGTGAACCACTCAAATCTCTAAACATGGAGAAAAAACATTATTTGAATCTAATCATCGCACAGTGACTTGAGCATTATCTAATTAGTTTTTCTTTTAACTGTTTGCACTTATAGGTTTTGTTGAGGCTGTATCGCCAAGGAATCATCGTTACATTCTGTGGTTGTAAATAATTCAAACGAGGTATAAATTTGTGTGCAGATCAAATCTTGAGCCTCTGGTCATTGTGTTCTTACATTCTAAATGTGACAAAATGCAAAGAGCTGAAAATCAATTGATGCCATTTAAAATGTCTATCAAAATGGTAAACTGCATGCAATTAGTAATATCCATAAGTTGCTAGTATTGTATTTCATAGCCTTTGATATGAACATGAGCTTGAAATTATAACAATGATTGAAGTCATTCCTTACACGTTCAACGTTTAACTGTACTGTATCTGTTTGAGGTTGAAGTGTTAGTGATTCTGAGTCTTTAATATTGGGCAACAAATGAATTGCAATTTTTATAACCGATTCAGCATGTAATGTTCATCGTTTATTGTGTATTAATACCAAACATTATGCCGCGTGTAACACTTTAAAATGCAAGATTTCAGATGAATGCTTCTTTGCCACTAGCCCAATAAATTCAGTCAAACTAAAGCCCTGCTAGTTAAATTTGAGAGCTAAACCTGATCAAGCCCTTTGTTTAACACTTCCAACCACCATGAGGCCAGCCCATAGGCTGGCCTCAGAGGAGCTCACCCTCCTGATGAGATGTCCTTCATTGTAACCGATTTCAAATGGTGCTAGAAACACAGAAGACTCTGAACACCAAAAGAAATCAGTCAACCTTGTTAAAGAGGACATTAAGCTTGCACTGTTAGAGTCACTGCTAACAGTCCTTCCCGCGCATTTGTAAGGGGTGGGTGCCACTTCCTGGGCAGGGAAATTCCATTTTCCTCCCGCCTAGTGTGAAGCAGTGTTGCTGGCACAGATCCAGCGTCTGAGGGAGAAGTTCACATCCCACCACAAGAACACTGATTTCAAATGGTGCTAGATGGATGACCGCACTCTAAGCCACCATCGGAAACCAGCTTCCAAGGGGAGTATTTCTGAGGGTCAGTTCCACCTGTGACGCAAACAAACTAAAACATTGCAAAGGAAAAAGTTAGGCACATAGGAAAAGGCTAACCATTTGAATTGTGTGTGTGTGTTTGAAATTCACACCCACCAGATCAGACTCAAACCTATGTGCTAGTTCCCCATAGACTTGATACCATCACTCAGTGATACAGGCCCAGGACCCTCATCCTCATGCCTCTTGAGTGCAACAACATGGTTGAATGAATGCAGTTCACAATGAACTGAGTGGAAAAGATTAAATTCATTGTGGACACGTTCTCTTCCAAATAAAACATTGGGAGTTTAAAAGTGACGGCTACAGTACTAAACACTCAAAATTTAAATACAATAATTACATTTGATATTTGAGGAAAATAACAAAACTGGGTCAGCTGGTATAGACATGCAGTATATATGGCCATTTTCATTTTTAGGGCCTTGATGACTTACTACTGGAGTTTAAGAGATACTGTTGGGAAATACAAAAGTCCTATGTTTCAGAGATTAACCTAAAGTCAATTTGATACTAGCATTATACTCGTCATGGATGTGGTACTGTTGAACTAAGGGAAGGATTAAGACACAACTGTGATACATTTTCGTATACATGCCTGCATTTGAAAAAATAAAAACGGCTAGAAGGTGAAGTAATGCCGTCGTGGTCTCACCTGTACGTCTGAGCAGACCACCCTAACCAGCCCTCGCTGATGTACGCGATGGCCCTCTTCCAATGTGCTGCTGGGGCGGAGCGATGATGGCGGTGGCTCACGACTCCCCCGCTGCTGCAGGGCGGAACAGGGAAGTAGCAGTGTGTCGGTCAGTTGTTTGTGCAATGAGCACTATGACGCAGCCAGGTATTGTGTCTGCCTGGTGCCTACGCTAGGTGCCACTACTTTTTCCTGAACATTCTCTTTTCTTCCTCCATTTTATTGTACTGATCGGCCTCCTGGCCCGGATGTGTTACTAGGTCAACAGAGCACTTTCTCTTCATGGTGATAATACCACGAACAAACAGACTCTGTGGCTCTGGCTTCCAGGAGGATGGGATAGCTCTTTTTTTGGATTTGGTTTACAAAACACTTTTACTTTGATTTTAACAATGAGAACCGGGAAACAAAAAAGGGTTAGGGTTAGAACCCCTGAGACACAAGTTTATCCGCTTTGATGTAGACCAAAAGCTACACCGTGATCACTTCCTGGTGACCTGATGGTAACAGAGTGAGGGTTTATGTGGCTGTTAATAAGCAGTGTCTGATCAAAGGGTCTACGTCTTCTTCCAATGCTTTCACCGTATATAGTGCATTAACCTCAGAACCCCCCCCCCCCCCCAATAGTTTACACCATTACATTAAGAATTTCTTTTTACATTAACAACATTAACATTGAATGCATTGTAGCGTCAACATGTTACACATCTGCTCATTTTAATATGCGTGAGTACATTTATTATTAAAGTATTCCTTCTATAATATGTTTAAACAGTTTTTACTCCACTAACCACCCACTCTGAAAGTTGTTACAATTTCGTAAACCAAAGAGAAGTGAAGAAACAACTCTACCCACGATGCTCGTCCTTTTGTGTGTTGTGTGGAACTAAATTACGCATGTGTTTTAACATCGAAAACCAGATCTGAAAAAAGAAATTCAAGACTCATTGCAGACCATTCCAGGTTTTAGGGAAACTTTCTTGGTTGTCAAGAAAGGACTCGAGTCATCTCTTGTGTGAGAGCCAAGTCCAAAGTTCCCCTCCACTGTGTCATCTTGAAGCACATTCACACAGTAAGAGGGCTGGAGGCTGGCAGTGCTATAAGCTGCTTGCTACCTCTGATAGGCTGCTATGTTCAAGGTGGGATCGGCCTACTTCGCAGCAGAAGCCGCCGCTCAAGTAAATATTAGCACTAATTAGAAGTTAAAAGGAGCTGGTTTTGTTGGCGACGGTACCATCGTCTGCGTTCCAGGACGAAGACGAAGACAGGTGAACAGCTGTTTGTGGTGTCCGTTAACTTCACCACTTCAGCGCTAAATAACCCTTACTACAGTCATTATACTTCACTAACCCAAGCAACCATTGTTCCTTTAAACGTACAACCAATCCGATTACTGCATTCTGGCTGTGAGCTTTGGCCTGGCCAATACAACGCTGCTTGTACAGCCAAATGAAATCCTCCTATCCAACGAGAATCCTGCTTTGGCTCAAAGGCGTGCGATGCAGCAGCTTTAGGAAGTACAGTGAATGTGAATTGGAGAGTTGCCAGTGCAGAGTCACCAAAGCAGCAAGGTAAACAACGCTTCGCTCCCTTCTTCCCTCTTTGTTTCTGATCATGAGCCATGACATTTTGCTCCTTCCTTCTTCTAAGAGAGAGAGAGAGAGAGAGAGAGAGAGAGAGAGAGAGAGAGAGAGAGAGAGAGAGAGAGAGAGAGAGAGAGAGAGAGAGAGAGAGGGCAAGAGAGGGCTACAAGCCATGTACTGGTACAAGTCCAGCCCAGAAATGACTGCGTCACCAACCTCTGTCTCTCCTACCTACGCAGAAACAAATGTGTCCTGGGAAGGGCTTCACCAAGTCCCAGTGGCCCTGTGAGACACGAAAAAAAACACTCTCATGACGTATCACTAGCCACACACTCAGAAAAGGTTTCCTGATCACATACTGGCAGGCTGGGTGTAGAATAAATGTACAATGTGTGTTTCTCTGCACCCTCTTGCTGCCCTTGAACTCAATCAAGAATGAACCACAAGTAAAACAGTACTATAAAAACAAGTCCAAATAAATGTTGCGTAGCAACATGTCCAAATCCTCCAGGCTTAATGCAACAGAAAGAAAGGCGTCATTTGCAACAATGCCGTGATGTTTACCTATACCGCACACCTATTTATACTCCGATATCACACAAACATCATCATACACCTTTCATTATATCCCTTTAAATCAGTCAGCATAGTGCGCTAGACTGCAATTTGTATCACATATAGGTTTAGCATCAAATACATTGATTGTGGAAAAACAGCGTCACTCGATTACCTCCATAATTCTCTGCAAAACATTCCTGAATTTGCTTCGCCTCGACAACAAGAACCCTCCAGAATGTTCTCATGTTAACCCCTCTGCTGCCCATCCTAGATACACACCTTAGCCATCACATCTAAACAACACTCGTTCTACTGCATCCATGTTGAAACTCCTGATTCCAGCTCACAGGCAGAGCAGAGGCAGCACACACACACACACACACACACACACACATAATAGCGACAGGCAAAGAGAGCAAAACTACCGACAAGGATGAAGAGGAGGAGGATGTCAGAAAACGCGTTGCGTCCACTCTCAGGTGGAGGAACCCGATGACTCCGAGCTTCTGTAATGTTAGCTTCTGTTTACCCCCCGACGTGAAAAAGTGACGTAGTAACTAATCCACAATCTCTCTCTCCCTCTCTCACTCTCTGACCTGCTCTCCCTTCACTCGCTCTATCTCCTGCCTGCCCCTCTCTCTTTCCTCCCCTTGCCTTTGAAAAACAGGCACACTCAATTTTCATCTTGTTGTAACAACCATGTTGCTCTTCTTAGAATGCTGTTCTAAACTGATACCCATGTGCACACCACTCATTCCAATCACACACAGCTCACCAACAGCCAGGCGCCAAGTTACACACACACACACACACACACACACACACACACACACACACACACACACACACACACACACACACACACACACACACACACACACACAGTTGGGCATGCGCATGCATTATCAACCTATTCCTCTTCCTAAGTGTGACGCAGCATTTCATTTTCTGTGCTTTGTGCTGACATAAACATGACTACTTGATCAACCAGTTCTGGTATCACACTCGCTAGCTGCCACACAGGCAGACTGAGCGCGTGCAGCGCTCAAGTTAAAGGGAACCTGCTACCATGGCTCCCTTTTCTATGCTCTGTGACGCTGCCGTGTCCCCATTTCCCCCCTCGCTCTCCTTCTAATTGGGTCTCTCTCCCTCCTCTCTCCCTCTCTGCTGCCCCTCTTTCCTCCAGCTCAAGAGAGACACGCACACACCCTGGTTCCTCTGTCTGCGACTCTCCCAGCGGTCTGTGTCTCTGCGATCACCGCTCAATCCTCTAGTTTTAAAGGCACATGGCCGTTTGTATAACATCTAAGACATTTCGGCATTCACATTTACATAATCAAATGGCTCTTTTTGGATCTTCCAGGAAGCACTACTTTTGTCTCAAAAACATAACTCTGGTGTAATTTCCTGGCAGATTATGTAATGCCGTAGTAGAGAAGAATGCGGCTAGTATGAAATGGCAGACTTTAACCATGTGACCCCGGAAAATACCCATTTTAGTACTTCCTGTTCTAGTGGCTCTACCTAAAGTACACAAAGCACAACACTGTTCCAGCCTGCATCCCTAATAATTAACCAATTATTTATTCTGTATAAATTCATTGAAGGTTACAGTAAGAATTTAGGCTTAACATTATTGACTATGAAATATGACAGAATTGTGTTTATTTTGTGGACTATGAGAGAGACAAACCTTTCCATAGTTTAGTATTTTCTGTTAATTTTTGTCCATATAGAGGCTAAGGCACACCCACCCCATGTGTCACGTCTGGACCTTTGAAACTGAAAAGCTGAATGGGAATCAATGCGGCTAATTAAAGAAAAAGTTTTGATGTGATCTGAATTTGTGATTTTCCACATCAAGAAATATATAATTGGTTTAAAAAAGCTATAAAAGGTAATAAGGTATATAATAAATTAAAAGGTATAAGACTGTACAACGCCAGTAAGGATTAGTGAGGTGGCGTAAAGTATGGCTCACAGACGGAGCGTAAAGCAACCAGTGTTTGAGAGTGTCTGTGTTTTCATGTGTACGGGTCTACTATAAGCCTACTATCCGTTTTAGTCTGTTTCATTTTCTGTATGTAAACAGTTGTACCCATGACATTGTTTTTAACAAATACGTTATTTATTGATGTTGAAATTTGCTTCCTCTGTGACCCAACCTTTCTGTTTCCTGTAATTCATGATTGACTCCACCCTCTGCTAGCAAAGGCCTAGATTCTTCAGCTTTTCATTCAATTACATGTTTGAGCATTCATTGTTATTGTTTGTTGATGACTGAAATGTATTCCAAGGCTATGACTTAAAACCAGAAGTACATTATTCTATGCTGCTGGATAAATAGTTGGCTGTCTTAGGGCTGTGTATAATAATTAACAGTTTGTCTCATGCATTTCCTGGAAAGTGCAGTGATACTTACCTTTCACTGCCACTAGGCTCATCTTCCTTGGATCTTTTATAAAAAATAAATAAAAAAGAAGGCACAGTGATCCACAATTAAACGCCAAAATACATTTTAACTCACTTTCAAACGACTGATGTGTATTGGAGCTTATATATTTTTTTTCAGATTTGATCTCAACAAAAATGGACCCCAGCCCTCAGATCGGCTGTGTTTATGTTCACTTCAGTATAACAACATTGTACGAAAATGCATGCCGAATCAATAGGTTTGACGTCGTAAGATAGGTAGGGCCTATGTTTTTTTAAATCATAATTATGCCAACAAAAACGTCAAAACATGAAAAATGGCGCCACCGCGAGTTCAACACAAGTAATGCTTTGGATGATTTGTTTACATCAGTAATAAGAAGTGCGTATCGCATAGAAACGTCTAGATGGATTGAAATTACATAGGAAAATGACACTGTGGGCATAGCCTACGCACCTTTATTTCCAGTAAATGTATTAAACCTATTGGTAAAACTACAGGCCTACTATGCTTATGTATGTGGATTTTAGTTCCACGCTGTTTAGCCGAGAACAATCAGTTTTACATAAAAGAGATTGGCCCAATGTAATTGCATTACAATTACTTCAGCTTATAGGCCTACGACAACTGAAATATTGAATGGTTATTTGCTCAATCATAAATATGTCAAATTGTCAATTGTTTCTTTTTTACTACAGTAATGTAAAATTACAATTAAAATAGGAAAACAAGGCGAATAACACCAGCATATGTCTGTGAACCATTGCCTATGATTTAATAATACATGTATTTATTTTTAATAATAATAATAAGACACATAAATACATTTGATTTATACAGAGATTGTCCCTGACAATGAAAGGTGATGTGCAGCTGATAAGCATTTCTATTATATCTACACTACTAGATCATAATGCAGTGTGCGCGTGTACTATGGATGTGCGGGTGGAGGTAAATAGAAGTGCGCAACATCCTCCAACATCTTCCTTCCTATTATGACGCACAACACACACAGCCTTCCATTGTTTTAATTGGTCCACAAACTATTAATCGGGCAAGTTAGCCTACAAGTAGCCCATGATGGAAATGTATAACATGCATATATCTAGTACAGTTAGCTAGACATGAACCGTTGTTCTTAATAGTGTACGCGTTTAAAAGTAGATTTATTTAATACTTACCGTTAATGAGGGACGATGCACTTTACCTACTAGATACTATACCGTTGCGAAATGTAGACATTTACCATTGCTGCAGCTGTCATTCTTAATTATTCAGTTAGCACTTTCAATGAACTGTCACCATCAGTGACATGAATTCGACTCACAGCGTGTTTAGCCGTTCTCCTACCTGCTAATCCATCGACATTTTCGCAGAAGGAAAGCTTAAAATCCCGCCTCCTTTACACACCCCCGTGTCTTGATTGGCCACTGCGCGAAGACACTGAAACGAGCTGTGATATTCATTTTTGCCTGAGAGAGGATCCGGAATTGTAACGTTACCCCGGTCCACCGCAACGCAATATCCGTTCTTCTACTTTCGATGGACTAAAGCGGGAAGAATAGGACAATGAAAAGAAAAACAATAACAAAGACAATGAGAATACATTTGGAGTCTTTACGAAAGATTTGATAAAGCAATATCCGAAACATGTAACGGAAACGGATATCTCTCCAACGGAAGTCCCGCTCTCTATATTGAACCGTGAAACCCATGTAACTGAAAGTGTCGCCCTCTCTTGCCATAAGCGCTCATTTGGAGCATCCCGTTCCAGGCGTTACGTCGTGCGTTCAGAACGCCTGGGAACAACGAGGTTCTATATTCAGGTGCTTTCAGTGCATGTTTACAAGCAGACCCACAAAGCTTTGAACACAACAGTATTTTACTTGCTTGCCAACTGTTTTGTTTTTTGCATGTCGAGTTTTATTATTGGTTTTCAGTAAAACATATGGCAGTTTATTGGTCTGTTCATACAATCCATTATATTATATATATAATTCATATACTATAATGGATTATATATATATAATCCATTATATTATTTGAATTATCGCCAGACCCCAACACATATATATATATATGTTGGGGTCTGGCGACTTGGGGTCGCCTGATATGCATATGGGGTCGCAGGAGATTGCTGACATAAACCATAGATATTTGAGACATTTTAACAAACCATTTTTTTGCATCTCATCGACATCCTGTATACACAAACTGCCTAATGATTCATATCCACGAGCAAACTACTACTAATCACTTAGTGATGCAATTAGGCCCTACTTTCACCAGGACATTGATATAACTGGCAGATGTTAATTGGGTAAAAACAATTTGAGGAGGAAGCAAATGCACAAAAGCTAAAGTTGGGTCGCAAACATTTTCAGAGCTAAAGTGGGGACACGGGCCGAAAAAGGCTGAGAACTACTGGTTTAGGACTTGAGTTGTGTTAATGTGAATGCAGGTCAACGGCATTGCTGAAATATCACAGTAGGGGGCACTCTAAGACAACAACAGCAATAGACCTACATTTGGGCCTTCAATGTCCAAATGTCACAGAATGCTAATGTAGCTAAAGGAAAAGTTAAATCAGGAAGACGACATTCCCCTTCTGTTTATCACCGATCTATATTGGGTTCTAAATTCCCACGCTGTCATCGCAAGCCCCTCCCCTTCATATCTCAACCAATCAGGACCTCATGCATCAACAGGAGTACAACTGTGCGCCAACGCGCAGAGTATATAAACACCTCTCACTCATGCTTGTTGCTTGTCTGTTGTTTTCATTGAGGCTCCTTGCAGCCCTCCTCCATCCCCTTCACCTCAGGGACTAAGCTCCACCTGTCTACGGAGAAAGAGATGGCGTCCTCCAGAGCTAAAGAATTCCATCCATAGTCACACCACCACCAGCGTCTAGACACCATCAGGGGGGAATCATATCCCGGCATACTTCATGGATCCATCGTCCCCATGAAGAATAATTTGATGGTGTCTAATCGCCAAATGTGTTGTCAATAAATGTAGTGGTTAATTTTGAATACGAGTCTCTCCTGACTGAAATTATATTGTTCAATGGGACTATTTGCTTATTCATACTATCACATTCCCATGAGGGGTTTCATATAAATTCAATGGTAATCTGTTGTTGTTTATGTGTGCTGCAGAATTGTTGTGCAATATTATGTTTGTAATGTTACTGTTGATATTATGCTTGTAATGTTAATGTTAATATTATGCTTGTAATGTTAATGTTCATATTATGTTAATTATATGTGCACAACTCATGAAAGCCATGCTTTTTGCAGCTGACATCAATCTCAAGCTGATTATGGATATGCAAATCAGATGTGAATGTGTACATTGTACAATCACTCATCATATGAACTCATAATTAAATCGAATTGAATCTAATTAATAAAGCATCATTCCTTTAGGAGGCAATGTCTTGAAGGCTTCTGGAGCCAACCTAAGTTACTTGCTTACCCTACATCCTTTACTTAGGCCTACATATACTAATACGATAAAAGGGTTGTTATACTTGTTAAACTTGTACCCCTCTTGCATCACTGGAAAATAATAGATCATTCCTTCCACATAGTTTCCTAACAGACAAATGACAGCAGAACTGCTTTCTGCACATGGATTATCCCTCAGAGGGTCCTGATTTCCATTGTTTATGGGACAAAATAAAACATCTAATACCTTTTGGTTTTCAATTGAACCCTTGGCATAGCCTATCTGAATACATGCATGGTCCACTGTCACTGCATTTTAATTTAAGATGGTTCAATACGATCAAGTTTGAATGTATATATAAAGGAAAAAAATATATAGACAGGAAAGAAATATGTAATGTGTCACATAGCCACTTGTTGAGAAGTAATGTCGGGAGCTAGGCAGGGCTGGGATATAGCTGGGATATAGCTGGGATATAGCTGGGATATAGCATGGATGTGTTGGGTGTTTCTGGTTACTCCCTTATGTGTGAACACCAACTTCACTGCTGCTGCATATTAATCTTCTCAATGGGTCCGGTGTGTAATATGGACAGCGTCACCATCTCCAAAGAACACATTCCTTCTCGTTTCCCATGATGCAGTCTGAATTGATTTTTTCCAACGTTAAATCTTTTTTCTGGTTCTAGTTCTGGTTCTGGCATCAACGAACCTGAACCCTTTTTGACAAAACGTTAAACGAAATAATAATAAATTTCAGCTGTATTTTGGCTATTTAATTTGTCTATCGTAGTTTGCTTATACTTTTAAAAAACACACACATTCAGGTTTATTTTGACGCAAGAATGAATTCCATTTCTATATTAAAAAGTGTTTTAACTTTAAAACTAAAGTGAATGAGTTTCACTAAGACCCATAAAGGCTTTGATTTTCCTCCACCATGTTTCACAGATGAGGTAAATCCCACTTTTTTCTATTTATCACACTTCCCCCTGGCCTCCACTGATACAGTGACACTGATACCTGAAACTGCTTCTAAAGGATTTGGCCGGTTTGCTAAAACCCCAGGTTACTTGTTGACACTGTCTATGTCCAGGTGTAAATCAGCCATTGTTCAACTCACCACCTCTTGCGGTGTAGGCAAATGTAGTGTTCAGCAGCTCCCATAGCTTTGTTTTGACCAACACAAGTAAGCGCTTACGAACTACCCTGGCTAGGTAGTTTTCTCCAACAGTGCCCAGAAATGAACAAATCCACATTTGATTAGGTATTTAAACGCCACTGCGCATGCTCACAGACTTCTGAATTAGAATGACTAGAATTCGGAGAAAAGATGGTGACTACATTATAGGCAGTGTGATAATTCTGAATTCCGATACAAGAGTAACATTTCAATAAATCGTGAGGGTAAGTGTAGGAGGGGGTGTTTTTTAACTGATTGGAATGGAACCTAAGCATTCACATTGCTAATTTCCCGGTTATATGAATATACGTAGAACAAGACTATAAACTGAACACACATTTGACTATTTCCCCAATGCAATAAATAATCCACAGTTCGATCCAAAATTCAGCCCAACACTCATGACCAGGACATTTAACATTCAACATTTCTAACGGCTTGACTCTCAGGTTGCAGTTGGATTGTCCAAAGAAATACTTCCTATGGCCTTTCCTAACCACCTTTCCTTTACCTCGATGGAAAACGGCATGAGGTCAAGGAAAGATGTGAAGGAGAATTCATAAGGATTTAGGAAAAGACAACCACGGTGCATGCGACGACGGACGTTATGGACGGGGGTCTGCTGTGCTGAAACTACAATGTTCTGAAGATGGACTACTGAAAGCGTAGATACTTTGCCCTGTGGGTTCTAACTGTGCTGTTTCACGCAGGCTATATAAACGTGGAAAACAAGGTGAAAAATGATACTATATTACTACGGTAAAAAAAAAAAAAAAAAGGAAAATAGGCTACCAGCCACAGAAGTGAAACAAAATAGTTGTCACATTGATAATGGTTGCTCACGCACACACTCCTGCGCTAGCAAGAGACTGAGGCTGTGGTCGGATAGTCTTTTTCGCTTAAGAAGGTTCCTAACTGACTGAAATGACCCAGAATACAAAAAAGCTATTTCAATTTCTACCTTTTTTATTTCAATTTCAACCGTGGTAATGAAGTGGTATTTTTCACCGGGTTGTCCACGTTTATACAGCCTGCATGAAACAACACGTGAAGAACGCACGGGGCAAAGTATCTAAGATGCGCATTTAGCAGTCCATCTTCGGAACGTTGTAGTTTCAACACAGCAGACCAACTTCCATGACGCCCGCCATCGCATTATCGAGTAGCCTAGTGTAAGTGCAGGGGGATTCTCTTAGCACCACGGTTGTCTTTTCCTAAATCCTTACAAATTCTCTTTCCCATCTTTCCTTGACCTCATGACGTTTTCCATCGAGGTCAAGGAAACGAGGTTAGGACCGCAACCCGTGTGCATGCGCAGCTGTGTTTTAACGCAGAATGCTTAGGTTAAGTTCCAATTTGTTAAAAAAAGTCCCCCTCCTACTCTTACCCTCGTGACTTATTGAAATGTTGCTATGCACTCAGAATTCAGGATTATCCAAGTGCCTATGACGCAGCCACCATCTTCGCTCAGAATTCTTCCTACGCGCCTCAGTCTCATAAGTCTGTGAGCATGCACAGTGACGTGTTGACACAGACTCTAAACTCGTGGATTAGTTTGTTTGTGGCCACCATTGGAGATAACTACCTAGCCAGGGCAGTTTGTATGCGCTTGCACTTGTGTTGGACAAACCAAGATACAGCTATGGGAGCTGCCCAGCTGAGTATAATGGATGGTAATGGACTGCCAACTGCCCAGTGAGTTACCAATTCACCTGGGGTCTTCAGTTAGTTAACTGGCCAAATCCTTTAAGTAAGAACACAATAAACGTAGATCCTTCTGTTGGTTGTGTGCACAACCCCCACCGTCCTCCTGGAAAATCATTCTGGTCTGTAACGGCTGTTGCTGCTATTGTGAGGCAAATATAGCTTATAACATGTTAACTATACCCAAAACATATCCCCAAAAATGTATACACAAAGAATGTGTAGATATACCTTGTTATTTTTTGATCCAATGTAAGTACTCGAAAGTATAAAGGTACTCCAATAACTGTACACATACAGTATATATTGAGGGTTTCCTTCATATTTTCTCAAGAATAGACAAAACACAATCATTATAAATTAGCCTACAGCTTCTTTATCTCAGCCGACCTTTGTGTAAAGATGTGTTCCTTTTTGTGTCACTCTGGCAATGTTAAAGAAGGCCTCTTTCTATCGATTCATGATACAAAAACAGGCTTTTTATATTGTGTGGTGCAGCATAGTTTGTTTGTTGTCCTCTGTCATCCTATCAACACCTACGCACAGAGCAGAGCTTCAGAGCCAGCTCTCCCATCCCTCTGGAGCCCTTGGTCAGGCCCTGTTTCTCAAACACTAGTTGCTTTATCTTGTTGTTCCAGTCTGGGAACAGCACAACTATCTATCTTTTTTGGACTAAACCTTTGAAATACCTTGCCAACCATATAGTTGTTGTTGTCATATTGTAAAAAAATGAAGGTGTTGTGTTGTGTTTTGGGCCTGCCATGGTGTTTAACTAGTCCAGCCGTGAGCCAGCCTTCCCGTCAGCGACCCCCCCAGGCCCATGCTGAAAGAGAAAATAGAGTGGTTGTTCTTGGTCTATTAGAACGCGTCCTGTTACCAAGAAGAAGCACCTGGGTTCATTCTCCCCGTGATGTCCACCTGCTGTTGGCACCGGGACATTTTGTCCACCATTGAGCTCGATCCGCTGTCAACACAGGTCGACATCAAAGGCAAGACCTTCACCCCCCCACCGACCCCCCCCACCCCCCTCACTGAGGGGGGACGGAGTGTGTCTTGGCGTGCAGCGGGGAGGGGGGAGGAGATGGGGGGAGGGGATCATGACGTACTTGGCAGCTGTGAGTACATTATGGGAGGACCCCACCCCCAGGGCGTGAAAACATCCAGCCGAGATGTGATCATAACCCCCTGAGCCTGACCGCTCATGCACACACCAACGCTCCGTCTGTGTGTCTGTCAGTCAGTGTGTCTGGCTATCTGTGTGTCTGGCTGGGTGTGTGTGTTTGTGTGTGTGTGTGTGTGTGTGTGTGTGTGTGTGTGTGTGTGTCTGTCTGTTGGTCAGTGTGTTTGTCTGTTGATCTTTCAGTGGTCCTGCTTGACTTGTTAAAAAAGGATGTACACTCACACACACACACACACACACACACACACACACACACACACACACTCACCCAGTACACATGGGCAGGGTAGTCAATGCGCTGAGATACCACCACTCCTACGCAGAAGGGTGTAGCAGCAGCAGTGAGAAGCAAAGGCGTAGTGGAGCCCTATGGGATTGGGGTCACCTGGGTGGGTCCGTGGAATCCCTAACCCCTCCTAACCCCCTCCCCCCCCCCCCCCCCCCACCCCAAACACCCACACACACACACACGCTCATACTCACTCCCCTCCGCAATTCTACAACATCTGCACTGTATGAAATGTGCAACATGGTGTCAGTTAAGGTTCTGCTCTCTCTCTTTCACCGCAGAGAGAGAGAGAGAGAGAGAGAGAGAGAGAGAGAGAGAGAAATGGCAAATAGGACAAGCCTGGTTGCACTCAACAGCATGCCTTTGCGCGCTACGCATTACAGCAGCACACACCGATGCAGTTGGGGCTTGGGCTAGCTTGTGTCTGATGCTCATATCTCTGTAGCTATCTCTTTACAGGCCTGGTGTTTGCCTGGTGTGGGAAGAGAGGCTGAGGTGGGGATGGTGGGGATGGTGGGGATGGTGGGGATGGTGGGGTGGATAGTCTTGTAATGAGAGTCTGATGAGCGAGATGGATGTGACAACACAGAAGGGTTATGAATAACACCGGCATGTAAACAACTGAAAGGCAAAATCCTCACTGATGCACAGATTCACTATTAGCTTTATGAAGACAATGAACTCTTCTAATTAATTGTCTAACTAATGTGCTGGTCACATCGGTCAGGTCTGATCTATATGGTTAGAGGGAACTTGTCCCGTTCAGACAGCTGGACATGTTTTTCTCTGATCCACCCAAACAGAGAAAGATAAAGCTGTGTGAAGTGATGTCATTACTACTGCTGATGCAAACCAGCTGCATGACCTTAAGGGCTTTACATTCTTAATGAGTGAGAGATTGTGTGTTTGTCTGTGTGTGTGTGTGTGTGTGTGTGTGTGTGTGTGTGTGTGTGTGTGTGTGTGTGTGTGTGTGCGTGCGTGCATGTGTATATGCATATGTCTTCATGCTGTATTGTTTTCATTTAGGTCCACAGTACACGTGTACAGATGACTGTCCAAGTAAATGTTGATCTTTCAGCAGTGTCTGGGTATCTGGCAAGGTAGGATGAATACTTATGAGTGCAACCAAGGAGAATGCACGTGATTGGTTGTTTGTTGCATGTTTTAAATTGTGAACTAAAAGTGAACTACACTGACAACTTATCAAGGAAATAATGTGTCCCCACTATACAATGGTGTGGGACAGATAAACAAGTTGCTTTCCTTCGTTTCTTGCTGTTTTTGTGAGTTTTATATTTGCGCGAGGTTCTTGAACAGTTTATTCAAATGGCCGGACAAAACAGACTTGTTTTTTGGGAAAATGGAAAAAAGATTTTATTAAATGTTTTTCATTATCTCCTTTTCCATGCTTTTTTTTTGTTACGTCACAGGGCTGACATTATGAAGGTGCCAAACAAAAAAACAATCAAATATAATTATTTGGCACAAAACAAAGCACACACAGCACAAGAAAAAGAAACCAAAACAGTAAAGTCGCCATATTTTACACCACTGTTCTGCAACAAAAACGCTATTACAAAGAGAGAATAGGTATTAAAAAAAACGATAATACTGACAACATACTTGGCAGCAGTGACATAAATGCGGCCCTCCCTTGGGTATGGGACCCCTGACTCAGTCTCCAGACTTGAGGCACCACAGACAGAAGGCTGGTGGACTGTGTCTGTCTGCATTCAGACTGATCTCAGAGAGGCTCGCAGGTCGTCTTGCAGTGATGAGGTGCAGAGAGCGTCTGGAGGAGGGGTGTTTGTAAGCTCTTCATATTGTGTTGGGACTGAAGCACCCGCGGCTTCTTAACATCACTTTGTCAACTGATTGTACACATCTGTACGGCTTTGTTGTGCTACTGTCATGCGATGCACATCTGGGCACGCAACCCAAAATGAAAAGTCAAATGGAGCACAAATGGGAATATGGAAACAATATTGATGTATATGGATACATACATACCATGCCAGTATAGATGCAAAAAACACATTCACTCTTTCTTTCTCTCGCTGTCTCTGTCTGTCTCACATAACACACACGCACACAAAAGACACAGACATTCACACACGCACACATGAGCACGCACACATTAATTTGGAATGTACCACTGCATGACCCATGGGTATACTGATTTGCGTACAGACACACACACACACACACACACACACATCACATCACAACTCTAGTCTAAGGTCAGAGCCCTAAAGAATACTTTCAGAGGAGTTTGTTGTCCAGGTTTCCACTCAACAAGGGCGGGGTGGGGGGGGGGGGGGGGGGGGGGGGGGGGGGGTTAATCACAATTTTTATTTGCTTTATTTTCGGATTGAAGGAATGGGGTTGGGTTGCAGAGAGGGAGGGGGGGATGGCAGGAGGGAGAGGTGAAGGCTGTTGGGTCGGTCGTCACCTCCTCGGGGGTCTCTCCGTTCACGCTGGGTTTCTCCTGGATCTCCGCCGTCTCCGGGATCTTGGTGGTCTCGGTGGGCTCCTGGATCTCGGGAGGGGGGATCAGGGACGCCACGGACACCAGCGTGTTGCCCTGGTTCTCCCCATCCACCGGGTAACCTAACCCAACCTCCGCCTGCACAACGTGACACACACACCAGCTCGAGTGAAAAGCCATGAAAAACACCCTTTTGTTTCACACACTCGGTGCACTTAATGCTTCCAGCAGAACCCTAATCTGGAGTCTGGAATGCAGTGGTTCTGCTATGTTGTAGCAGAACCTCTTGGGAGGGAGGGGGGGGGGGGACGACACCGAAACCAAAACCTGAAAGGTTACGCTTTGTTTGCTGTTTTGTTACGGAGATATTCTACCGAAGATAAACTCAGTAGCAACCTAAAATGATCGGAAAATAGGGTCCAGGTTGAAAAATCCCGAAGTTTTCCTTTAACACTTCATGTTACTGTCTGCATTTCTGAGTCCAAGTACACACACTCACACACACACATGCAAACACACGTGCACACACATGCACACACACACATACACACAAATAAAAATGACACACATGCACACACACACACACACACACACACACACGCTGTTATGTGGTCTCCACCATGTGATGTTTTAGCTGTTACAGAGAGCCAGCTGTGTTTAGCTGGGAGATGAAATAGGCAGAGCAGCAGTAAAATACAGCGAGAGGGAATAGGGCGGAGGCCCCGGACAACACATTCATTCTCAACGGTACTCTGATAACCGGCCAACAAACTCCCCCCCCCAATAAAAAAAGACTGGCAGCAATTCGTCCCCCAAATTTTTTTTCCCGTTCTGATACAGGAGTGAAAACAATATACAGGACAATCATGAACTTTCCCTAGGTGGTTATTCAATTAATTATCTGCAATCACTCTCACACACACACACACACACACACACACACACACACACACACACACACACACACACACACACACACACACACACACACACACCCTGTAGCTCTTTCTCCTGATTGATTTTAATTTGGAGAGTCTTTGTTCTGTGTGACCTCATATGGTTTCACTAGCTTGAATTCCATGTGAGGTCAATAATACACTGTTGTTTGTGCATGCTTTGCAAAGGAAACAATCAGAATTATTATCGAGGAAAACATTGGGTATGGCACCACTGGATCACAATAAAAATGTGCAGTGTTTCCCAACCTTTTTTTAGGCATACTTCTACTTCTTTACTTTATTGATTGACTTTAACAATCGACAGTCACATTTTACTTGCCTTTTAATGGCCTCTGTATGAAATGTGCTATAGAAATAAAGCTGCCTTGCCTAAGAAATTCAACAATTATTTTTATGTTTTTTATCTATATATGTTTTTTATTTTATTTATAATTTACATTTTTGTTTCAAAAGGTATAACAAACCACAATCAAATTCTCTACAAGTACACCCACTGGAGCCTGCATTGCATAACCTCCGTTGGGGGATCACTAATCTGGGATCCAGTGGTCTTACTATGTTTCTGGGGGATGACGGGACAGAGCCTTAGCTGGAAATCAGGACTGCAAGGGGCTGTTTTACTCCTTGATTTCTGCTTTGTTACGGAGATATTCTGCCAAAGAAAACTGCATGACTTGATGAAGCTTTCAGAAGGGGATTTTAATTAAGTGTGTTTCTACAGTTCCCAGTATACACGATGCTGGTTTGAAACCATTACAGACACTTTTTGACGATTGACTAACGCTGGCCACGCTTGTGTTTGCCAATCACGCAATTCCCTGCCTCCATGAACATGATTGGTCGAAACCAAATATGGAAAGAAAAAAAGAAGTAAGTGAAACATCCTTGTAGCAATGTCCAATACTACACGCCACCTAGGTGGCTGCCATACTCCACCTAGGTGACTTTCCTCGGGCTCCTCCAAATGAATGGACACAGGGGGGTGATGTTGAAAGGCCGGTTTATTGCCACGGTTGAGCAAAATGATACATGCAGCTGGTGCTCCATGCTGCCATGTAGAAGAGCTCTCCCTGAGTGTGTGGTGATGGCTGGTTTAACCTGTGCACATTGATTGTTCAATGTGCAACAGGTGTGCAGCCTCACCCAGCTCCAGACTCCAATCAGTCTGACTCGGGCCAGGTGAGGCTGCTTCAACCAGCCATCATCCACTGCCATCAGATTTTAGATATGAAGTGTGCGGTTAAGCGTGGACGTACCAGTCGGCTGCCCTTGTCTCCGGCGGTGCGGCGGTTCTTGAAGCAGTAGCCTCCGATGAGGCCGGCGGCCAGCAGCAGGCCGGTGACCAGCACCCCCACAAGCACAGAGACCCCAGATGATGTCGAGGAATGCTCCACCGCCGACACGCCCAACTGCACGCACACAGGCACACACACACACACACACACACATACATGCACACATGTGCACACACACACACACACACACATGCACGCACACAGGCACACACAGGCACACACACACATGCACGGACACAGGCACACACATGCACACACACAGGCACGCACACAGGCACACACACGCACACATGCACGCACGCACACACACACACACACGCACACACACACACATACACACACACATGCACGCACACATGTGCACACAGACACACACACACATGCACGCACACAGGCACGCACAGGCACACACACACATGCACGCACACAGGCACACACACGCACACACGCACACACACACACACACACACACATGCACGCACACAGGCAAACACTCACATACATGCATGCATGCACACAGGCACACACACACACACACACATCCACACACAGGCACACACATGCAGGAACACACAGGAACACGCACGCACACACACACACACGCAGGCACGCACACAAACACACACACACACGATTGGAGTGTGAAGGTTTTGCTAATAAAACAATGTATCTAATTCGTGTAATAAAAGCATTTTACATTTTGAAGTCAATGTTGATGGACCTCAGGGGTCTATTAGATGGTCAGTTTGTGAACCTACCCTTTTTTTGATCCCTTCACTTAGAAGAGCCGCTTCAATATTACTTGATGTAACTGTGTGGGGGAGGGTTAATTAGTTCACAATTGGGAGTACCACATCAATAAAGAAACGGTGAAGAAAGTCCTGTGTGTGATTTGAGTGGCGGTAGTGGTTCTGTGCTGGACCCACCATCAGGGCTGGCTACCAGGATCTCGTTACCGTCCTGCGAGACTTGCAGATGGCAGACTTTGGCTGCACACCGGGTTATAGGAGCCTCCTCAAGAATGGCTTTCGTTTCCTCCTGTATCAGAGGAGTGAAATGTCAAGCGTCAGTCATTTCCAGTCACTTCATTCATAACTGTTGATCACTTCTGGTGCTTTTCTAACCCCAAATACATCTCTCATTCCGGGGTGGCGGCTCAATGTCGGTAATGTGGGTTTTCTAAAAAAGGTATCTAATAAAACAACAGATTTCACAAAATGGAGAGCATTTCCCGTTCCCTAAACACAAAGTTGTGCAACAGGGTGATGTCATAAAGCGCAGCTCGTGGCAGACCAACTCTGTTTCCCCTCCGCAATGTCTTCACTTTTCAGCTGTTCCACCTCATCGCAAATGATTGCGGCCAGGAGCGCGTACGCCCCGCCCTGACTATTCATCCATGTGACAACGTGTGCTCTGCAGCACATCGTTCAGGGAAGAAACCCAAGTAAATATCTTCCTGTGGGTCCGGTCCAACTTCAAGATTTACCAAGGCTGAAGAATGTCCGAGGCATTTCCTCGGCTTCATCGTCCTCACGTTTCCAACCGCTCTCTCTTGTAAAACACATGCTTCCTCCACATGCTAAGGGACCACATCACTGCCTATGGAGGGGAAGCAACCTCGTGGAGAGCAAGTATAGCGCCCGTCCTTCTGTGGATGTGTTTCCACAACTTTTGCTGATAATTAACCGTGTGTGTGTGTTATTGTGATTGTGTGTGTGTGTGTGTGTGTGTAAACGTGAGAGAGAGAGAAAGAGAGAGAGTGTGTTTGTGAATGCAAATGTGAATAGTGTGCAAAGAAGGTCAGGATGTATACTTCAGTAGACGTGAGCAAAGGCTCTGGACACACTTTTTAAATTGCATCATAGTGTTGTATGTGTGCAGAACGTTGATTCGTATACTGCATTTGGAAAATATGTGTGTGTGTGTGTGTCTGTGTGTGTGTGTCTGTGTGTGTGTGTGTGTGTGTGTCTGTGTCTGTCTGTGTGTGTGTGTGGGTGTGTGTGGGTGTGTGTGTGTGTGTGTGTGTCTGTGTGTGTGTGTGTCTGTGTCTGTCTGTGTGTGTGTCTGTGTCTGTCTGTGTGTGTGTGTGTGTGTGGGTGTGTGTGGGTGTGTGTGTGTGTGTGTGTGATGTTGCTTTGTAGGAAGCATGTAAGAGAGACTGAATACGTACACAGGTGCTGGTGCTCACGGCAGCCTTGACACGCACTTCATTGATGACCTTCTCCTCACAGATGACGACCGGCTGTGGAGAAAGCAGACCGTGGAGGGGAACAGAAACCAGGGAACAGAGCGTTACGTCCATGGAGAGGGACCATGTGACCCTGCATGGTTTCCTCCTCTGTATCTCTACGTCCCTCCACTACCTCATCACACCATTCTTTTCAAATGGGAACTAGTGCATCTGTCTGTGAAATAATGTCGGTTCCTGTTAAAACACCACACACACACACACACACACACACACACACACACACACACGTACACAACGCTCTTCTAAATAGGCTGCTCAGCATGTCGTATTTGCAGGACATCAAAAGTACGTGTCTTGACCCTGGGTATGAAGCCAGTTTCTTGTTTCTGTATTCAAGGAAATGTTTTTTGGGGGGGGTTGAGTTCAAATGCATTTACAACCTGTTTTCAACTTATTAAGTGCATTTTACACACACACACAGACACACACACACACACACGCGCACACACACACACACACACACGTACGTGAATCACTTTGAATTGGATGTGTTGTGTGTCTTCTAACTTCTAAGACTTCCACACACCAGTGGCAACACGGTTCTCCAGGACCCGGAGGGCCCCTAGATACTCACCACTACCAGCTGGAAAGGGGCCTTAGTCTCAGGGGCCTTAGTCTCAGGGGCCACCGGCGTCGTCATGACCGGAGGATTGGTGACACGATCTGCACGATCTGCAACATTGCTGTTCTTGGTGGGGATATTTGCTGGCGTGGGCGCGTCTGTCAGGCCCCCTGAAGCTCTTATACCCTGGGTGTTTGCAGCTCTTGTGACCACTGCCCCCCCCCCCCCCCCCCCAACAACAACAACAACAGAAAATGCACAGAGAAAATGTCAGTGCAGCAAATAGACAGCTTGTTGTGTGGTTGAGTATGCATTGAATTGAAGCATGTCATGTTCATTAATGGCTTCTAGGCGTCGAACTCTTGTTCACAAGTGACAGAAAAACGTGAGACTTAAATGGAGGCATATTGCATAATGCAGGAATAGCCACATTGACTGGTCACCTACCTTGGGTAGGTGTAACGGAGACATCCGTCCCATTTTCAGCATCTGTTTTGTCCCCTTGACACATCATACCATCTTGAAATGGAGCACAGAGGAAAGGAGACAAGAGAAACAAACAAAAACATGAGGAGTGAGCGGTAAAACATAGCACATCAATGTATGTTGCGTATACCAGGGATCTTACAGGGCACCTGGACGTTCAGTGTGAACACAATGGCTCGAGACAGCCATTTTGAATTGTTTGAAGTGTTGACGTTAACAATCAGCATTCAATCTGAAGTCAACATAATGGAGGCAATATTTATTTTTCATGTTCTGAAAAACATCTGAAGGTGAAAACACACTTCAATGTAAATCCCAAGTGGGAGACGGACAGACCATGAGTTGGTGTGTGTGTGTGTGTGTGTGTGTATGTGTATGTGTATGTGTATGTGTATGTGTATGTGTATGTGTATGTGTGTGTGTGTGTGTGTGTGTGAACGTGATCATGTGATCATGTGATCATGTGCAGCCGGCTAGCTAGAGACCAAGCCAGGGAGACCCAGGCCCACCAAATTCATTTGACGTGTGTTTGCCCAAGAACTGAAACTAATTGATAATTAGCCAAATAGAAAGGTATTCTCTGGCAACAGGCCAGGGAAATAGGCAGTTGTGTCATGAGGTCTGGGGCTCCCTGGGACCACACCCATTCTCTGGAAGAGATCCCGTTCCTAGAATAAGAGGATCAAGTTGTGTTAGCGATAGATGGAGGGCTGCCTCCCAGTCCCTAGCATAGCAGAGGTGAATAGGTCTTCAAAATAAAGGACAGGCGGGTGGGGTCAAAATGTTGCCGCCATTTTTCACAAATTATTTCATTTACAAGGTCAACCAGTGGTATGTTACAGAAGACGCTTTTATCCAAAGCAATTTCTTTTAGTTTTTTGATACATTTCATAAATGAGCAGCAGGCAGTTTGTCATCTTTCTCAAGGATTCCTTCAGACCGTGGACATTGGGTTTAGAACCCAGAAGCCTCGGCTGGGATTCAAACATCTTGACTATACTACCCCAAATTATACTATTATACTATATTATGGATCATTTCATAGGGCAATTTGACGGTGACTTATGTCAGAATGAGTCATGCTGTGTTTCTGCCCATGGTGAAGGGGCAGTAGCAGCCTCAGCAGTAATCGACTGTTACATCACTTCTCTAGAGCTGTAACTGCCAACAGAACATGGACATATAGTGTCATGGTGTCTGAGACATTGTAGAATGTTTGTGTAGCCGTCATTGTGAGTTATCTCGATGAAATAGTAAAAACCTGTGCAGAGCTGTTCATAAATATTTTATTGACGTATGTGGGAATAAATCATAAATACTTAACTGTGTTATTAAAATCAACATAACACATCATCTGTGTTTATTAATGTAATGATTTAGCATTAAAAGCACGCCTGAGACACACATGCCTGTGTGAATCGTTCTTAATTGTTTGATTTTGCAGGATTACAAGCAAGGGGACTAACTGTTTGGCCCCGAAAACGAGGTGTATGTTGGGAAGAAAATATAGGTTGTGTGACTATGTGACGACTGTATTATTCCGTACTATTCATCCTTTAGAACTACGCATCAATGGTTACGCCCAGTCGTCAGACACATCCACCCAAAGGAACGCCAGCCAAGAGTGTCTCCAAAGTGCCCTTGCCGAGCCTCTGGACCAGAAAGATCATCCCATTGACTTCCAGTCTCAACACAAACACACACAAGAGGTGTACGTTAACACCCTCACCACGTAGCACAACACAACTTTAGACCCGCTCCAACACACTGTTTTCATTCGCTGATCTTAGCATAGCATCTAGCCAGGGCTTCAGACAAAAGGGGAACTCTGCCTCCTCCTCCTCCTCCTTCTCCTCCAACTACATCAAGAGTGGGGCCGTGGGGCCGTGGGGCCGTGGGGCCGTGGGGCCGTGGGGCCGTGGGGCCGTGGGGCCGTGGGGCCGTGGGGCCGTGGGGCCGTGGGGCCGTGGGGCCCGGTGCTGTGGCCGTCCCACGGTGGGTGTTCTCGGGCCTTGTCGGCAGTGTGAGGGGGTAACGGTTGTGGCAGTCGGGGGGGGGGGGGGGGTGGGGGGGGGGGGGGGGGTTCATGGCTTGAAGGCAGAATGGGACACTATAGACGGGAGTGATGGTTCAAGTTCTGCCTCTTCAAGCAGCTTGTGGTCCAATCCCTCAGCAGCAATTACACGGTAGGGCAAAGCCAGGGATGTTTTACACAGCAATGTCAGGATGCATTTAGGTTTGCCCTAAGTGCTTTTTAGCATCAAGTTTGCCCTGATGGAGGAAATGTAATTCAATAGGATTTTGCACTTCCATTTACACAAACATTTCTTTTACTTTTAGAGTATACCATTATGAATGAAGACAATTCCTATATGTGTGTTGGTGGGTGACACAGCTAAGCAAGGCAATGTGATTCCCATTATATTCCACTTGACTCAATACACAGTGCATGGGGTGGAGTTCTTCCTGCACATTATGGAATATCTGTGAAGAACTCTTACTTCCGAAAGTCAGTCACAGCAAATCAGATGACGAGCAGAGCAAAATAGTTAAGACATAACTCATTTTTAACCACTTAACTGTTTAAGTGGTTTGAAGTTGCTAACCAATCCTCAAAACAATGTGTTCGCACTTAACCAGAGTAAAAGACGAAAACCCTTTCCTGACGGTCACTCCAGTGGATCCATGGAGCTGTTCCTTTATGAATGTGCTCTTTCCACTGGAATGGCAGGGCTGTGATTGCTCTCTTGTTTTTTATGGCCCGTGTTTCCATAGCAAACAGGGTCTCCATGGCAGATGTTGGGGGGCCCAGGGGCTTGCGACGTGACAGCCAGAATCACAGATATCTCTGCACCAGCGCTGCACACTTTGAAGGGGCGGGGAGGAGTTGATAAGGTGTGGAGGTAGCATACTATTCTATATACTAGGTATACTTTCAGCCATCATCGAGACCCCTCACACATTCTCTCTTGGCTTCGGCCACCTGGCTCTAGTACGGCCTTAGCCTGCAGGATAACCTTTATATAAGAGGTAATAGTGTGTGTGTGTGTGTGTGCATTTATGCTTGCATTTATGTGTGCATGTGTGTATGTGTCTGTGTGTGTCAATGATTGCTTCCATATGTGTTTGTGTATGCATGCGGTCCATGCATCTGCACACTCTACATCTATACTATGAAGTATGAGGGACCTCCAATCCTACCTTCCCCTGTCCCTACCTCACCCTAGCTCCCTAGCACCCTAGCACCCTAGCACCCTAGCACCCTAGCACCCTAGCACCCTGGTCAACCGGCTGCTCTTCCAAGTCTGAGGAGAAGTGGCTTTGGGGAGACCGGGAGGGGGGGGCCGGCTGCAGAACACTTTCACACCAGATTTGCTCTGGGAGTGGAATGGGGGGGGGGGGTGAAGACGTTTGTGAGAAGATTGAGTACAAACGGGACCGTGGTCCTACTACACATGGTCTTTATGAGGACATCTCCTTCTTCTTTGTGGTGGGAATAACTGGGGCGGTAGAGCAGCTGCCGCGAGGTCCCCCCCCGCCCCCCAAACCCCACCCTGAGGGAGCCCCTTACTTCCTCCCGTTTTTTTACACTACAGCCGCCGTACACATGACTCGGTCCTCCACCCAGTCCTCAGAGATAACACTGTAACTCTGAACACCTGCCCCCCCCCCCCCCCCCCCCCACCACCACAACCGCCCCATTTCTCTAAATCCACAGGCTTTCTTATTTTCCAGATGTGTTGCAGCTGCGTCCTGACGTCCCCCCTGTCACCCCTCTCGCCCCCTCTCCCCCTCCCTTTAGCCCTTCACGATTAAAAAAACAATCTGGTCGGGCCCCAGAATCCCCTCTCCCAGTGTCCCCGGGCCTGCGGGGAACGTCCTGCGCATGGAATGCTGCTGGAGGGTGGACTGACTGACACGAGGATCTCATTTTGGGCCCGTCAGCGTTGCACACCGAGGTCCATTCATAAGGCTCAGTAGCTTCACTACAGGTCAGTGAAGTGACAAAGAGTCCTCTGCCCGAGGCACTTTAGGCATTGAGATCTCTTCCGAACTATAGCGCTCATTTACACGGATGGACGGACAGGCAGAGAGACAGACAGAGGGCTGGACCTACAGACAGTGATGATCTAGCTGGACTCTACTGTGATGGAACTATGCTTGTGTAACCAACGGTGACCTGATACAAGCTCACATTTCCTCTTGTGGATGGAAGCCACACCACTAACCCACTAACCCTGGGTCCTCATCCCTGCGTTAGTGGTCCACGAGAGCAAACCTGAGAACTGTTGATGTTTCTGAAGCAAATGGTAGCAAAAGTTGACCTCTCGGGCCCCGCCCACACCTCTGGTGTTTTTAGACAAAACACAAAATGGGGACGAAGGAAAATCTCGAAAGGAATTGACAACAGCCCTGGAATGTTCTCCATGCACATCCTATGACTGGATGTGGCTGCGGCGGCACACAGTGTGGGCTGACCCCTCGGTGCTGGGGAGGTGAACATGCTGGGGGCTACAGATAATGCCCACCAGCCCTGGGATTATAGACCCACCTAAGCTATGTCAGCTATGTCCTTATGTGCGGCTGACTGGACCCACCTGTACAGCGCATGCAATGTGGCACGCTGCTAGGGGAATCTTTTTATATCATTATGTTGTTATGATGTGGCTTTTCTTCTTAATTGTCCGATCCGAAATGTCAGCATATAATGAGATAAAGACACGCGTTCATTGTTTTGAACACCAAAGCTTATCTTTTGTTTTGCTTTTTCTATGAAAACCTCCCATTTTCTGTAGCAAGTGAAATAATACTACATAACTAAAGAAATAATAAAGAAAACAAACAGACAACGTTTTAAGAAAGTAAAACTATGTTGTCAGCACGACAGGCTAGTTGGACGCGGTTAGCCGGTGAGAAGACGCTAACAGGTTAGCGGTCTCTGCCCGGCGCTGGGCTGTATAACAGCAGATGTCCGCGGACACGTCCCAACGCCCTCTGGGGCCACGAGGCTCTGGAGCGCGGAGCAGCAGAGGAACGGGTACCAGAGGGCAGTCCTCTCAGCAGTCGGCCCTCATAAAGAGCATCAGACTAGCAGCTAGCACAGAGAGGACAGAGATCATGCACATCAAGAACGGGTCTGAGTGTTTTTCCTTCTTAGCAACTAAATAAGGTGATACACACAAACACACACACACACACACACACACAAACACACACATGCAAGCACACACGCAAGCACACACGCAAGCACACACGCACGCACACACGCACACAGACACACACACACACACGCACATAAACACGCAAGCACACACACGCAAGCACACACACACAACATTTACAAATTCTGAGCAAAACACTACATATTTCCCTCTTTTAAGAACCTCCTACATGGTTACACATACTTAAGCACAGAACCCCAAACAAACACCTTCCAGTTAATATCTATAGAGCAACATTGTGCTTTCAATTAGTCCCCATAAAGAGCCCAAACGACTTGCTGAGCATTAATTACAAGCAATTATTGTAATTATTGTGGCAGCAAAAGGTCCCTGCCAAGGCCAATTAGCTGTTTTTGTTTCCCCTGTTGGTGAGCAGAACTGGGAGTTGAAATGGGTTAGGACAGCAGTCTCCACTGACTTCACAACGCAACATGCATTCTATCTTCACCCATCCTTTTGTGAGCAAGCTGTGACATCATGCCATGTATTAAGATCCAGCAATGAATGTGTAAAAGCTTAAAGCCTGTGAGACATGAGAAGTTCTGGAGGAATCGTCGAGGGAATTTACTGTGATTGGGTTTTAGACTTTGCGCTGATCTATGTGCAGAGTCCTCTGTTGTGGTGGAATGGCTTCCACCAACCCCCTCCCCACTCTTTACAGCCCCAACATCTGTAAACCTGCAGCTGGGTGCCAGGGGAACAAGGAACAACATGCTCACCAGAACACAACTGCAGTCATTTGGAGGAAAAGGAAGATTTGAATGCCGGTGCGCCTGCAATTCATTAGCACTGTTTCACTAGGTAAATATTGTTGCTAGACGATGTACTCCTGCTCACTCTTACCCTGGACCCCCCCCCCCCCCCCCCCCCCCCCCCCCTTTTCCCTGGCGGAGGATTAGCACTGGGTGGTGACAACTCACTTTGGTTTTTGTTATAAGTCGAGATTTCCCTGGAATAGTTCTACTGGCTTTGAAAGAAGTTCATCAACTTTGTTTTCCTTATCGTAAATGTGGAAAAATCCCTCGCAGACGAAGGAAGTTAAGGGAATCCACAGCAGGGATGTGGCCGTTGATTGGGCCGTTCAAAGTGATGCAAAGTGTTTGTTTGCGACCCGCTCCACCAAACGGAGAATACGATAGTGAAGCTGAAGACAGCGTGTCTCCAAGTAATACCTCTTTGCAAGCGCTCATGGATACTCAGCCTTGACTTCAGGTCCAGCGAAACACACGCCCTGGGGGCTGACATAAGACTTCTATCTGCCAAAGGCTTATGTAAAAGGCCCACACCCGCAATGGATGACGGCAATCGAACGCTTCCATCACACCATGGAACTGGAGGAATGCTGGGTGACGGCCCAAGGCCATGAGACAGACAGTGGCGATAGAGACGCCCCGTCTGAGTGAGAACCATGGCGGACATTCAGAAAAGATACAGACGATGGGATCTGCCAATGGACCCTGTGTTCTCTATTAGGTGTTCGCTGAGGACATATTCTCACTATCTTGAGGGAGTGAGAGTGAGTGTGTAGTTCATCAGATGTGGGACTTCTTTGTGTGTGGCCTTGGGGTTCACGGCTCATGGTTCTGAATGGCTGGACTGTGTTAGTGGAACGCGATCAAAATGTCAATCAAGTGCTATAACACAAAGGAGGAACAGTGGGATGTTTCAGGGACACATATGTGGCACGCACGCACACACGCACACACGCACACATGGGACATGCACGCACGCACACAGTCACACATGGGACACGCATGCACACACAGATACACACAAAAACAACTTAATTATCTCCCATCTAGGACAATTTAAAACATACACAACATAATATCAACTCAATCAATGCAGTTGATATCTTCACTTCCATGCTCACTGGTCGATCTTGTAGCCTTATAACTTCCACAAAAAATATTTTCTGGGACAAAGGAAAGAATTTCCAGCACCGGTTTTCCCCCAAAATCTTTGGAGAGACTCTTCCAAGAGGCGTTGGATTACATCATGCGCAGACGAACCACCGTACCCATTTCAACACTACATACTTGTGGGCCTGCAGCAGGGCTGAATGAAAGCCATGGGAAGCAGGAACTTAAACTAAATCAGGGTTGGTCAGATAGGCTGTTTGACTGGACGGCTTCAATGTGAGGAGGTCGTTGGCCCAGCAAAACAAATCCAAACATGTTCGTCACAGATGTGCGTCTGAGTGGCCATTTCTGATGCTTATCCTGCTCTCTCTCTCTCTCTCTCCCTCTCTCTCTCTCTCTTTCTCTCCGGTTCGCGCTCTCCCTCTCCCTTCCATCACATCAATGCTATTTTTGAAGGAAAACAAAGTGAAATATTTTCATTTTAGTAGATGCATGTCTTGACCCCCTTGGTTATATTCCCAGATAAATGTAAACACAGCCCTCAGGGTTCAGGAATTCAGATAACCAAGTTTATTAACGGGCAGAAGCTAACATAACATAGCTAGCATTATTGTGCCACATTGCCAATGTTGTTGCTCATTTTGTGTTGCATCATTTCCCCTTGTAGCATGATTTCTAGCTCCATAAATGTACGTATTTGTATGACGATTTGTATGATGGTTCCCATGGTTTCCAGAGTCCTCCAACGGCCTTTCCATGTAGTTTATTGTTTATTTCTGTGTGTGTGTGTGTGTGTGTGTTGTTGCATACTTGG
>JACYXH010000350.1:85000-112500 GCA_026745465.1 Lota lota | reverse complement strand
TGTTCAAGGTTGAGACGGCTGTGAAGGTCGTCCCGCGCTCCCAAAATGTTACCAAAAACAAAACAAAACAACTTGTACACAAAGGTCGAATGACACGCCCATTAGAGGGCTCTTCTTGTTTGGAAGAAAAATAACATATTTAATGAAAGATAGTGTATTACAAAAGAAAATAACTACTTCAAAAAGGAAAGGCATATGTTGGGGGGGGGGGGGGGGGGGGGGCTTGACGCTTTGAAGCTTGCTTATTTGTATATTTATTGTGAATAGCTGATCGTGTGTCGTAGGGTAGGGTGTGTAGTGTGCTTAGTTGTTTCATCCTGTCTCGGGGTGGATTGGGCTGTCTGGACAACAGTTTCTCAAACGACGACGACGACAACAATGCTGTTTAATCTGGACTTGAAATGATGTGTCTGAAATCATATTCCCCCCGCAAATGGGTGAAAATAGCTTGGAAAATGGTCTTCCACTATGTTGCAATGCTGGTACTTCTGCATAACGCCCTCCAACTCTGCCTGCTACGCCTGGCCACCAGACAGGACTGGTGATGGATTTGGCGAGGCTCTGATGTCCCTGGTGGTTGTTTTTTGACGTCCACCGTTATGCTGGTAGGAATGAAAATGTGCTTGAGAGGTCCAGAGACTTCTCTGAGCCGTCCTCATTTTGAGAAGAACCACTTTGCTGTAGCTGTTACACTCTTTATCCCTTTGTGTGTGCCTCTCGATGTGACAACAATGCCCTCCCGAAATCCTGAAGGGGGCAGCGCCCTGGACCCTGATCTGCACCTTACATTAATGACCATGTTATGGATGTGGCAGCTATAGCATGGCATGGTTTCTCTCTTTACTTTCTACCTTAAAGGGTTACTTCTACTCTGTGGCGGGACTTACATCGTGAAATTCATCTTGGGAGGAATAACACAGTTCACAGTGCAGTCCTGTGGGGCTATTTCATTCAACTGTAGGAATCCAAGATGTCACAAACACAATATATATATATATATATATATATATATATATATATATATATATGTATACATATACATACATTAATTTAATCTCTATTTAAAGATATTTTACATCATTTATACTCCGTGAGGTCATCTTGTGACGTAATCTTTTTTTAATCAAAATTGTATATCCCCCTAAACAAAATATGTAATGATTCTCGGGTTTGTAATGTTTGCTTTACAGTTCAAAGGATGAGAATCTATTTTACAACAAATGATTTGTTCAACAACATATATAGCTAAACCATAACTTAAAATCCCGTTGAATAGATATATTAGACTTCATGATATATGTGTACGCCATAGCCTACATGTTCACAAATTCTGCCGAAAGATGGCAGTATAAGCCCACCGTTTCAGCACGGCCGTCGTTTGAAACTACACAGGGGCATTTTCCTATTGACCCAAGTCTGCCCTCTGGTGGCAATGCATTACAATGTCATAGTTACCTGTATCCATTTGTATGTACATAAAGAAGGGAATATTATTTAATAACCTTTCATGTGTTTACACGTATTATAGCATTGGAATTTGTGGAAATATGAATAGGCAAAAATCAGTGCAAAAAAAGCATTCAGGGTCAAATCAGCTTTCAGTTATAGATGTATATGTTGGCGATTTCTTTTTTAAAGCACATCTGTATCTGTAGGTTACCATATGAAACGTGTCTGTTTTTGGGGGTGTATGTGTGTGTGTGTGTGTGTGTGTGTGTGTGTTTTGACAAAGGGAGTAACACCCCAGTCCAGCCGGTCTCTGAGGTGCAGCTGTGAGCCGAGGGAGAGACGCCCAGGTCCTCACCATCAAATATTCATTTAGCAGAAACTTCTGAGCCTTAAATAATTCTCAAAGATGTGTGCAGAAAGTGAGCCCTTGCTACTCCAGGCACGTTCTGTGTCCGGACAATGGATTCTACCAGGAGCACACAAAGAGACGTGGAGGGAGGGTGTGAGGAAGAGTGAGAGAGATAGAGAGAGAGAGAGAGAGAGAGAGAGAGAGAGAGAGAGAGAGAGAGAGAGAGAGAGAGAGAGAGAGAGAGAGAGAGAGAGAGAGACAAAGAGACAGAGAGACAGAGAGACAGAGAGACAGAGAGAGGTGTAGAAATTGGATCCATTGTAAAAATGTGATCTATTGTTGAAATGTAGCCATCTATTGTAGCCGAACGGGACGTTGCTTGCTGCTAAATATAGAGCACATTGAGAAGCTTTGCTGTGGGGAGAAAGAGCTTTGTTTACCGAAAAAACATCACAATGAAAATATAGAAACTCCATCATAAGAGTGTTTGGAAATACTTAATAGTAATACTTATTCAATTTGCTTTGAAGGTCATGTATTCTAAAGGAATAACAAAAAAGAGGGTAAGATATTAGGTCTACTCCTGGTATTTTTCTTCCAATGTGTAGCCTAAGTGTCTCATGTGCATTGGGTATTCATGCTACAATGTATGTGTGTTTATTTTCAGAAGTGGGTGTGAATGTGTGGGTGGGTGCATTCAGCCTATCCATTAGCAAGATAGGTGACGGCCTTTCGGTTGCAGTTGTTGTTGTTATTGCTATTGTTGTTGATGATACATACAATACATCGTTTTATCTTGAGATTTGTGAATGTTCCAAGACAAGACAAGTAATCCATAAGGCATTCTTTTTTGATAACTCAGAATCTCCTGGCCAAAATATCCCAACACAAAAGCTCAAAATGAGTTTGCACCCACAAATCACAAAAGGCAAAAGAGAAACAGGACAAAAGCAAGTCCTTGCAGGAAGGCTGGATGAAATATAACACAAATGGAATGATGTTCGCTGGTGAGCGGAGCAGAGCGAGGGTCTCAGACCATCCTGCACGGTTCTGCTTCTTGAGGTGAATCCCTGTTCCAAAAAGACACCCTTACTAAGAGGACTGACACATCAACCACTAACAGTTTCTACTTTACACAGAGGAGGTGGTTCTAAACAACCAGCCGGCCATCATAACCTTTGTGTGTCCTCCGTATCACCTCCCACTGTTTGAATTTCCCTCCATACCACCTGAGCGTAGCTCCGCCCACCACCACCTAACTCCTAAGCGGTGGGTTCACTACAGGTCATGTGGTGCAGTGAAAAAGAACAGTGGAACAATGTGCACATGTATGAGAAATAAATAACCATGCATGGATTTATTTATTGTTTGAACCTTATTTAAATGATGTGCTATATGTTTCAGTTTTACAGTGATGTAGTGATAACTAGTAGTGATGTAGTAATGTAATGATTACTAGTAGCGATGTAATTGTTACTAGTAGGGATGAATGATAACTAGAAAGGATGTTATGGTTGGTACTAATGTAGTGATGGTATGATTACTAGTAGTGATGTAGTGATTTAATGATCACTAGCAGTGGTGTTATGATTACCAGTAGTGATGTAGTGACATAATGATTAGAAGTGATGTAGTAATAAATGATTACCAGAACTAATGTGCTAACATAATGAGAACTAGTAGTGATGTAGTCATTTTGATAAGTAGTAGCGATGTAGTGATGTTATATTTACTAGTAGTGATGTAATTATTAATAGCAGTGATGTAGTAATATTATATTTACTAGTAGTGATGAAGTGATGTTATATTTACTAGCAGTGATGTAGTTATGACTAATAGTAATGTAGTGATGTTATATTTACTAGTAGTGATGTTCTATTTACTAGTAGTGATGTAATTATGACTAATAGTAATGTAGTGATGTTATATTTACTAGTAGTGATGCGGTGATGTTATATTTACTAGTAGTGATGCGGTGATGTTATATTTACTAGTAGTGATGTTATATTTACTAGTAGTGATGCAGTGATGTTATATTTACTAGTAGTGATACAGTGATGTTATAAAGTGATGTAATGACTACCACTAGTGATGTAATTATTACTAGTAATGATTAAGTGATGTTATATTTACTAGTAGTGATGTAATGACTACTAGTAGTGATGTACTGATTCCTAGTAGTGATGCAGTTATGTTATATTTAGTAATAGTGATAGAGTGATGTTTTATTTAATATTTGTGATGTAGTGATGTTATATAGTGATGTAATGACTACTGGTAGTTATGTAATTATTACTAGTAATGATGAAGTGATGTTATATTTACTAGTAGTGATGTTATATTTACTAGTAGTGATGTAATGACTACTAGAAGTGATGTACTGATTCCTAGTAGTGATGCAGTTATGTTACATTTAGTAATAGTGATAGAGTGATGTTATATTTAATAGTAGTGATGTGGTGATGTTATATAGTGATGTAATGACTACTAGTAGTGATGTACTATTGTTATATTTACTAGTAGTGATGTAATGACTACTAGTAGTGATGTACTATTGTTATATTTACTAGTAGTGATGTAATGACTACTAGTAGTGATGTACTATTGTTATATTTACTAGTAGTGATGTACTGATTCCTAGTAGTGATGCAGTTATGTTATATTTAGTAATAGTGATAGAGTGATGTTATATTTAATAGCAGTGATGTTATAGTTTGTAGTGATGCCATGTTTACCAGTAGTGCTATAATTATTACCAGCTGTGATGTGGTGATGAAAGGATCAATAGTGATATCAGCCCACTTCAGACGGCTCCTGGTCGTGTTGCAAGTGGCCTGTCAGCCGGGCCCCTGTCAGCCGGGCCCCGGACCTGTTCCCTGACCCTGGAACCTGCGGGGCCGATGAGAGGCGGGTGCGGGGAATCTGACAGCAGCACTCTGGCCTTTGCAAATGCTAGCAGGAGAAAATTGGCTATGAAGGGAAAATCTGAGGTGATTATCTTTATTATCAGCCATGGGAGTAACCGTGGAGACAGGCGAACTGTGGAAGAGAAGGAGGGATGGAAGGGGGTAAGGCGCATGGAATCACAAGCTGTGCTAGCAGCCCACCGATTGGCCTATACAAGTTCCAGTGGTAATTAACATCTGCATATGCAAATTTGTACTACAGCTAGGGAGATTTGGCAGGCGATCCTCACCTGTGCCTGACAGCCATGATGTGTGTGTGTGTGTGTGTGTGTGTGTGTGTGTGTGTGTGTGCTCATTTGATTATCCAAGAAAGTCTTGTGCTGGCAGTTTTAAGACTGGATGTCCAGACTTACTCACACACATTAGCACACACTCACACACACACACGCATGCATCCATGCACACACGCGCACACACACACACACACACACACACACACACACACCCATACACACACACACACACACACACACACACACACACACACACACACACACATAAGCACACATACTTTTTTTCTTTCTCTCTCTCTCTCTCTCTCTCTCTCTCTCTCTCTCCCTCTCTCTGTCTCTCTCTTTGTTTTGTGCCACAGGGGGATGAGGTGAGACTGGTAGCACACAGGCTGGGATGGCCTCGTTACCTCACCAGGGACCAGAGGCTAGAGACCCTGACAAGCCAGCCTCCTCAGGAGATAACATGGGGGGGGCCTGTCTCCATGCTGATCACATGAGTGGAGATGTAACCTGCAGTCATTATCGCCTATGGTGTTAGATGTCTTGTTATGTAGTGCAATACATATATATGTGTAAAACCTTCTTGTGTTTATGGATTTGTGTGTGTGTGTGTTAGTGTGTGTGGGTGCGTGAGTGTGTGTGTGGGTGTGTGAGAGTGTGTGTGCGTGTGTGAATATGTGTGTGTGGTAGTGATTGTGCGTGCCAGTGTTGTGTGTGTTACCAGTATGTTATGGGAGGATAATCTTGTTCTACGTGAGACGCAGACTTTGGAAAGAGAGAGAGAGACACACAGAGAGGGAGAGAGAGAGAGAGATTAAGACAGAAAGAGAGAGAGAGAAAGAGGGAGGGTGAAGGAGAGAAAGAGAGAGAGGAGGATAGAGAGAAGGAGGGAGAGCGAGAGGGAGGGAGGGGGTGAGGAAGTGAGATGGAGTAATATATAAACGGTGAACGTTGATGAACAGAGAGATTGAGATAACATGCAAGAGAGAAGGAGATTGAAGGGCGAGAAACTGATTGATTGGGGGAAAACGATATAATAGAGAGACAAGATGATGAAATGGGTGAGGGAGATAAGTGGGAGAGTGGAAACAATAAGGAGTGAGAGGGGGTGAACGAGAGGCAGGAAGGAGGATAAACGCCTCACATTGACCCACGTGAGCAACACAACCAGGGCTTTAAAACATCAACACAACCTGGCGAATATGTCGCCCAAATCAAAGACAGGACTGCAACGCAACCACCTGCACACCGTAAGGCTGATGGAGAGAACGATTAGATGAGTAGATGGAAAGAGAGGGGGAACGAGGAAGTGAGAGGAAGATAAAGAGAGGAGGGAGAAAGACAGAGAGGAGAGATAGTGTGGATGGGAGAGCAAGTGGGAGAGGAGATACAAATAGGGAGAGAGAGAGAGAGAGAGAGAGAGAGGGAGGGAGAGTGAGAGAGAAAGAAAGAGAGAGAGGGGGGAATCGAAGAGAGAGTGAGAGAGGCTGAGAGAGGGACAGAAAGAGAGAGAGGGGATGGGAGAGAGTGAGGTGTGGGAGAGAGAGTGGAAGAAAGAGGGTGTGGGAGAGAGGGGATGGAAGGGAGAGGGAAAGGGAGAATGAGAAGATGGGAGAGAGAGAGAGAGTGGAAGAGAGAAAGAGAGTTGGAGAGAGAGAGAGAGAGAGAGAGAGAGAGAGGGGAGCAGACAGAGAGAGAGGGCTGCAGACAAGATGGCTGCAGTGCATATCTACTGAGAGTGAAAGCGACGGCTCTACCAGCAGGGGACTGCGCTATAAATAGATGCCAGGAGCTGATGACACCTGGATCCACACGCCATTGCAATCTCTCACTGTCCACCTGCAACACCCTGCCTAGTCTACCCTGTCTCTCTCTCCCTCTTCCTCATGCTTTGTTCTGTGATGACGCGTCGTCATTTTCCCTGACAGTGTGTCCTCTCTCTCTGTCAAATCCACTTTCTTATCTCATACCACATGCTTCAAATCTCTTCATCAGTGCCAGTCTCTCGCTCTCTCTCTTTCTCTCACTCTATCGACCGCTGGCCGTTCTCTCTCTATCATTATCTCGGTCGCTTTTGTTCCTAATGAATCATTCCCGCTGGTGATATATTTAACTGACTGATTTGTAAATGTGCTGCTGTTCTGATCAACTGCTCGTAGCCAACTTCAAGCCAAAGTTGTGCTCACACACAGCGCGTCTGAATACTGCCTGAACAAACCATCGCTTTTGATTGATCTGTTTTTCATTACGTTTGTAGCACGATTAACTGCAGAAGAAAATAATACTGTACTGGGATATGAATTGAAATAACAATCTCCAAAGTTATTTCTCCAGAGGATTTTTGATTGAAGTATCACACTGAACTGTCCAAATGAGGCATACTACCAATCCATATCACACTGAGAGGTAACTGAATGTGGACTAAAACCAACACAGGGGTCAACCAAGGACTGGCAGATCACTTCCTCTAAACTCAGTCGTTCCTCATAGCGCAGTGGAACCCTTGCCGCGCTATTGTCTCCCTGCCAAAGCTTCAGTTAATTATATCAGAATCGTCTTGTAATCCGTACTGGTGAAATCCCACCCAGAACGAATGGGACGTCAGCTTTATGCAACTTTCTTTTAAAGCATTACAGGGCATTAAGTCCCGTGTGGGTTTGAATTGGTCTCGGCAGCCTGGGATTAGAGGCAGCCTGGATCAAGGCCTTCCATGGAGGAAATACAGATGCAGGCAGGGACAGGGACTCAAGATATACAATACATACAGTATATGGACAGTATACTCTCCCCGAGACAGGCATCAACACCGCAAACAACTGTAAAGGGAATATAAATACAATTTGGAGAATGTACAGACATATAGGCTAGGTAATCTAAAATGACACAATAGTGAATTGAGATGCATGTCATCGGCAGAGGGAAGGAGTGAGGCATTATAGGCCCAGGTAAACTGGAGATATGGGGATCGAACCTGGTGACCAGCACACGACATTCAAACACCCAAACCATGTCACAAAACACTGTCACTTCATACATCTGTGCTGCAGTTCAAATGAGCCCCACCAAGCTCAAACAAAAGGTTCCATTTTCCGCTGGGTAAGGAAAGATGCTTCCAGGAAATAATATTGGCGTAGAGGGAGTCAAGTGAAGTGATTTGAGTGTAATGGAGTAACCATAATATATAGCATAGGGATCACGTCCGTTGCTCTTGCAGCAGGGTATGAAAAGTCTCAAACTTGACAAAGCTACACAATTCAGCATCAAATAGATACTGGCGGTACTCCATTTTAAAGACAACAGACTCAAACGACCCGAGTGTAAAGAGAAAGAGCAGAAAAGGGCAGAAGAGAGCAAGATTTTGAAACAGGAACCAAAAGATGTCCCCTCCCTCTCTGCTCCCTCCCGAGTCTCTTCGTCACTGAGAAGTTTTGCAATTAAAGCACATGTGATTGACAGGCAAGACAGATTCCCTGAATCAATCAGGGGAGAGATGCCCTGTTTGGTCAGAATTGAGCCGGGATCATTCTAAATTCTAAATTGGCTCATACAGAGGAAGATGCAGTCAACTTGAAACTTGATATTCTCACAGTGCATTTCACTCACAAACAGCTGATGGATGGCTATGGCTATTTCTAACCAATTACACTCAAATAATAGCTCTAAATGTTCCCTACAGCAGCTATAAAGATGGATGTTTCTGGAAGATCAGAAGATTAATAAGTTTACTCTGTAGGTCTGCACAAAACAAAAAAAGAGCAGTGCCTTCCTCTTCTGGTGTGCTTCATTATCCACATTTACCTAACTTGGGCGCTGGCAGACTGGACGTGATTTGCATCAGAATAAATGGATGTTGACTGCATATAAATGAGCACTGATTAAGATTTACCGTCACTTTAATTACACTGAGGGCAACAGGTAAGGGAGTTTAGCATGGTGATGATGACGACGATGATGTGGATTCTGTCAAACGAAAACAACACAGCCTAATCACATTCTGTCTGAAACGCTGAACACTGTAATGCAGTGTGATTACAGCTAGTGAAACCGACCTAGAACAGAGTAAGTGGACAGCAGTGAAATATATATGTATGTGTTGATATTCGGCCGTCGTTCTGAGGGAAAGCACCTGTTACCTCAGGGAAATTAATGCTGCACGAAAAACATTGACAAATAGATTGATATGAAGACAAATGTTACTACAGCCTCAGTGGTGCACGACTGAAGGGAAATGATTTAATGATGATAGGTACACCTAATATTGATTGGTATATGCTTTGACCTTCTCAGCCCAACTTGGACGTTGCTTTGAATAAAAGTGTCTGCTTTTGTAATACAGGTGTAAGCTATGTGTTGTAATGTAAATGCAAGCTATGTGTTGTAATGTAGGTGTAAGCAATGTGTTGTAATGTAGATGTAAGCTATGTGTTGTAATGCAGGTGTAAGCTATGTGTTGTAACATAGGTGTAAGCTATGTGTTGTAATGCAGGTGTAAGCAATGTGTTGTAATGTAGATGTAAGCTATGTGTTGTAATGTAGATGTAAGCTATGTGTTGTAACATATATGTAAGCTATGTGTTGTAACATAGATGTAAGCTATGTGTTGTAATGTAGATGTAAGCTATGTGTTGTAACATAGGTGTAAGCTATGTGTTGTAACATAGGAGTAAGCTATGTGTTGTAATGTAGATGTAAGCTATGTGTTGTAATGTAGATGTAAGCTATGTGTTGTAATGCAGGTGTAAGCTATGTGTTGTAACATAGGTGTAAGCTATGTGTTGTAACATAGGAGTAAGCTATGTGTTGTAATGTAGATGTAAGCTATGTGTTGTAATGTAGATGTAAGCTATGTGTTGTAATGTAGGTGTAAGCTATGTGTTGTAACATAGGTGTAAGCTATGTGTTGTAATGTAGATGTAAGCTATGTGTTGTAACATAGATGTAAGCTATGTGTTTTAATGCAAACGCCATGGACTAACCGTTCAGTAGCTTGACGATGCAGAGCAACATCACAGCCATAGCTTCTTTGATTTGAAGTTTGCCTGAGGGTGGAGGGTTTGTGAGTGACTCTTTGTTGTAGAGGGGATTGGAGGAATAAGGCGCAGAGCTTTAAGGCATGGACGAGAAGGCCAGGAGCTCCGTGGGGGCTTAGACGTGATCAGGTAGCCCGGGGACTGGCTATATGTGATCGGGTTGCCCGGGGACTGGCTATATGTGAGCAGGTTGCCCGGGGACTGGCTATATGTGAGCAGGTTGCCCGGGGACTGGCTATATGTGATCAGGTAGCCCTGGGACTGGCTATATGTGATCGGGTAGCCCTGGGACTGGCTATATGTGATCAGGTAGCCCGGGGACTGGCTATATGTGATCAGGTTGCCCGGGGACTGGCTATATGTGATCGGGTTGCCCGGGGACTGGCTATATGTGAGCAGGTTGCCCGGGGACTGGCTAGTGAGTTGCTATGGCCAGTAGGCCTAGACTTTAGCAGAGTCTAGAACTACCGCCGTGTGGCAGGCTTGTTACAATATGATGGTAATGAATTTAAGGGATTATGACCGACTTATTTGTCTAAGGCTGCACTGTCATGTTGATTAGACATAAATAGAGGCTTACAGTTTTTGACCAGAAAATGATGACATGAAACCAGATTTTGGCTCTATGCAATTTTTAACCAGCAAAGTTTATTTATATATAACAACGGTACAAAGTTAATCCTTGGCTTGCAAAATAGGTGTGCTTCATATATACAATAAGTACACAATAATATATTAAGAATAACAAAACCAAAGCAAAATAAAAAAACAATAACAACCTTTTTTAAATACTTTAACTTTCTTACAATTTTCACAACACTTTTTTTAATTATAAAACAACGATAACAGACAGCCATTATTATTATTATTATTATCATCATCATCATCATCATCATTATTATTATCAATAATTACTATTTTACAGAATTCCAGTGTCTACAAAGGGATTTGTCTACAATGTGTTTATATGGAAGGATTATCGTAGTGACTTTTTGATTTGAGAGTAATATGTTGATCTACGTTTCAATTCGTTCGTCAGATGCATTAAAGCAAAATAATAAAATAGCAAACAAAAGTATTTGTTTTTCTTTAAGGAATGACAGATGCTAGTCAAGCCATGACACACTGTCTCTGTGTTGGCGTAATGTTACACCAGAGATCAGGAAAAGTGCACAAACTTCAATGAAAAACAAAACAAAGAAAATGCTGTGAAAAATAAACTTTATCCGTAACACTCTGGCTGGCAAAATTAAATTCTGCGTAGCAGAAATAGTAAACATAAACCTTTTATTTTTTCAAACCTTTGTTTTCACTGGATGTTATAATCCTAGATTAAAAAGGTGTTACAGCATGAACATTTTAAGTATGCAAAAACCTGCATTCACAAGAACATACAACTAAATGTAAACTGTGTTCAGCTGTGGTTTTAAGAGAAACAAGATGAAATGGTGGAATGGAATGGCAGAGGAAACAAAATAACACATTATTATGGTAGAAAATCAACAGTCAAAAACAAGACACATTGGTGTCCACGCAAACAAACTAACTAACTGACACACGTATCTCATCCTGTTTGAGAGTCTGAGAACAGGGCTAACAACGTGGGTAACAGATGTATCTGACCCCGGAAGAAGGAAAATAAAAGGCATCAAGGTCCAGTTAAAACTATAAAATGGATAATCATCCACAACAAGCATTACTGGTGCGTAGCAATGTGAGGTATGAGGACACAGCCGTCTTTGTTAAAACTGGGAAGACACTTTTGTCGAAAGGAAGAAGTTATGTTTGTATATGCATATGTGTTTCTGATGAGGAGGGAGAGGGGTTGGGTTGCAATCAGGGACGTGTACATGGAAGCAGGGGGCATCACTCTCTCCATCCTGCCTCGCTCACTCACTCACTCACTCGTCTGCTGCCCTCTACTGGCTTGACACAGTTAAAGACAGCATGTCAATCACAACCCTACATTCTCCTTCGCGCTGGCTGCTAGTTTGATGTTTATTTTTCCTTCTTCTCTTCCCCTCACCGCTCCACCTCTATCTCCTGATCATATCGTGCACAACCAACCGCCTTGGATCAAAGAGCAGCTTCAAAGACCCGAGCAGGAGGCAAAAACTAAAAGGGCTTCTCTCTCTCTACCTCTGCCTCTCCCTCCTCTCTCTACCTCTGCCTCTCCCTCCTCTCTCTACCTCTGCCTCTCCCTCCTCTCTCTACCTCTGCCTCTCCCTCCTCTCTCTACCTCTGTCTCTCCCTCCTCTCTCTACCTCTGCCTCTCCCTCCTCTCTCTACCTCTGTCTCTCCCTCCTCTCTCTACCTCTGTCTCTCCCTCCTCTCTCTACCTCTGCCTCTCCCTCCTCTCTCTACCTCTGCCTCTCCCTCCTCTCTCTACCTCTGCCTCTCCCTCCTCTGAAAGCAGCTCAGACAAGCCGAGTGCTGAGCGAGGCATTGTCCTACGTGGGCCTGGATGGACGGACGGACGCCTCTTTCCTTTTTCTTTTGACGTCTATCATGCTAAGACCGCTACAGCATTGGGCCAGGTGGTTAGCTATCTACCGCACAAAGCAAAAAAAAAAAAAAGCATTGCTGGGGAAAGAGTTCACGGTTCAAGAGTCGCTTAAAGAAAAACAGGTCAGGTGGAGGTGGAGGTGGAGATATCTAAGGCCACGGAGAAATGAAGACGCACCTTTCACCCACTGTTGTTGTTGGACATGGTCTCAATGCTTCAGTGTAGTGTAAGCACCAACCTGCTTCCAATGACTCCATTCGTAAAGACAAGCAAACTGATAACGTTGTCAAAATCCCACCGTGACATTATAGATAGGAGTCTACCGTTTATGGCCATCCAGCTATGAGGTCGGAGAGTTGGTTACCTCTAAGCTGGTGGCTGTTTGGTTTTAAAAGTAGGCTTTTGCAATCGTCAACCACATGCCATAGCTTTTTATTTTATTTTATTTTTTTATGTCCTCTTTAAGACTTGGTCACCATTAGAACAAAACAAAGAAACCGAGCAAACTTCAGACTTCTGCAGTTCCCCATATTTCACTTAGGGGAACGCGTACCTTTCACAAGTTTTTCAACGTGCATCTCATCTGTTGCGGTTATGCGAGTTCTCACCATCACACTCTCCTCCCTTTCTCGGCATTCGAGGGCTTTGCTCCCTCTGTAAAGCATAAACCGATTTTGACACGAGTAAATAATAAAAAAACAACAGGGTATTTTGGCACTTTCGTCTGACGAGGCCCACAAAGGTATTTTCTTGTCCTTGTTGTCTGTGCGAAATACATTTTGCAGTGGTTTGGGGAGAAACATCTGTACACAAGCATCTCCTCGGGATAATGAAGGAGACGACACAACTCATTGACACTTTAAAACAAAAGACCAAAGATTGATTCGTAAAAAAAATAAGCTACAACTTTTGATGCGTGATACCATGCATGCAAAAATACACATGTATTTCATCAGGTTACCCCGGGAGAGATACAAACAGTGGTTATACGAATGGAGGGTTTGGGTCTGCAGCCATCAGCGTTAGTGTTGCATTGGGGACACGAGCCTTTTCACTTGGTGATTTCTTGGTAATTTCCTCCATTGCAGACAGCCACCACGATGCACAATGTTACAGGCTTGACTATATAACACCAGCACAGAGCCGCTTGGATAATAAGTGGTGTATGCTGTCGCACAGGGCAGTGGGCCAGGAAAAGCAAGGGCGCACGTGTTCACTCGACTAGCTACTGCAACATTTCATAAGCAGCCAGCTCAGCCTAACACCGTTTTGTGTTGTTTGCTAACTGTGGACGGGACGGATGGACAACCATAAGGGAAACATTTCTACATTCACATACATTGTAGCCTGGGAACCAGTCGACGCCGCGAGATCCTGTTTTATTTGCTCTGGTCTGGCCCCCCTCCCGTTCAGACAGCTGGTCTGGCCTGGGTTCGGCCAATCATAACCTTTTGTCTAATATGGGGAGGGTTTGATACGAACACTGTACAGAGAAGGGCCAATGGGGCGTTTTCCATCGGCCCTATTCCACCCCGCTATCGCGACACTATTAACCAAACTGGATGGTGTATTTTCTCTAAAAGAAGAACATACAACTGCACTTAAAGCTTTTGTTGATTAGAAAGATGTGTTTGCCATATTTTTCCATCGCTCAGCGCTAACGTCACACGTTTTTCTTTTGCTCCGATTGGTTGTAGGTCTGTCCAATTGCGTCCAGAGGCATTTTGGTCTGCCCCTTCGAAAATGAACTGAGAGGTTCCAGACCAATACGCACTTGGGAATTGGTCTGGCGATGTCAGGCTAGCATACATTGTGTTCGCCGAGCGCAAATCGTAAGCACACGCATTGTCTAGCTGCTAAGCAGAGGGCTGCGGACGGACGTCTTTGGCTGATCATCGCGGTCAGGGTCAGGGTCAGGGTTAGGGTCAGGGTCAGGGTCAGGGTCAGGGTCAGGGTCGGGGTCAGGGTCAGGGTCAGGGTTAGGGTCAGGATTAGGGTTAGCCACCACCAGCATCCTCCTCCTCCTCATTCTCTTCAGTACCCAAAAGCAAGCAAGTTGAACGGTGACGCTCGACACGATGAGGATGGATGCAGTGATTTCCTGTACACCGTCGTGTGAATAAAGAGCAGACGTCTCTTTTTTCATTTCATGTGAAAAGTCTTTTCTGGTCCCACATGAAGGATGATGATGGGGGGGGGGGGGGGGGGGCTGAAGACACCCCTCACCTGGCATGCCTCCACACACCAGCAACATCTTTAAACAAGTCTTTTGGGACCCTGTGACAATACATTTTTAAGCAAGCGAAAAGATTGAAATGTGCGTGTAGAAAAATAAAACTTTAAAATAATAACAAGAACTCAGGACCGATATCTCTGCGGTCGAACGTGACACGCAGTGTTTTGCCGCTTTCTTTTTGTCCGCAGGTCACAGGAAGATTTGAGCTTTGAGAGTACGCCTTCTGATCTCTCATTCCTTCTTGCAGTCTTTGATTTCTGTCACCTTAAAACCGTGTTTCCTCGCACACATATTCAACGTTTCCCTATTAAACTCAAGTCAACAACAAGATTTGTTCTTTTTTTTAAAACAACCAAAAGACGAGAAGCTCTGTGGTAGCCTGAGTGCGTGTACAGGGCCCAGGTCCGTCCCTCATGACATCACTAGCTCCTGGACCAATGAAATCCTCGTGTCTTTTGGTCCCCAAGCAAAAGTCTGTGAGAGCCGGAGTGACCACATCATGAGGATAAAACAGCCAACCAAACAAACACGTAACCAAACAAAACAGTTGCAATGTGTGCAGTCCTTCAGTTCTGTGAATAAATAGGTCCCAGGCGCTTGCCTGCGGTTTCTGGCTCCACAACAAACGAGAGGCAAGCAACGACCGACGGACCAATCCCGTGATCCGATAAAAGTGGTGGCCCCGCCCCTCCCCATCCGTACGTTTCTCTATTGGTTTCTTGTCTCCTCCTCCTACTGCTTCATTGGTTCTCAGCTGTCCATGGACATGGCGGCGATCAGCTGCTCCACCTTGTAAGCCAGCCGCTGTTTCCTCGCCTGCTCATCTTGCTCCAGCGCTGCCGTGATCTGGAGGGGGAAGGTTCAAATGTCGGATGAACAAGATTCATACTAATTCACCCCTTTGTACATCGTGAATTGAGCCATTGAAACATTGTGTCAAATGTTAAGAAATTAAAAAAGGTTAATTGAATATTTCCTTTGAAGGTGGCAGTGGGTATTATTCTTTTTTTAGTCCATTATATATATATATATAAAAAAAAGATCTTGGAAATCTGATTTCATCAAAGGGTAACGGCGCCACATATGACAATCCTGTGTAGCAATCGTTCACCTTTTCATTCGTGACATTGCCTCTCTGGATAAATGTGGCATTTGTCAAGTCTGCTTCAAAGGGGTTTCAGACGGGGTCTTTTCTGTCTGCCGTGTCAAACTGAATCTGTGTTAGAGCGACGCGGGCATCAAACAATAGGAAAAATAAAATAAAAAAATAGAAGGGGAGCCTTGTTTTTATCATTACGTACCAACATGTCAATTAGGTTCTCCGCAATGTCATCCTATGTACCATGTTCAACGTTTAATGTGCTTAGTTCATCGCTTTCTTTGCATTTCGTTCGTCTGCATTTAGTTCACTTTATAAGTTGTGCTAAATCTTTTGGATCAATTTAATTAAATCCCAGAAATCGAACCTAACATTTAAAATTCCAATCCATCCTCTAAATCCGATCCATGAAGGAGAACATCATCATCAATTCAAAAAAATTAATTAAAAGCCAACATCGATCCAAACATTCAAATTGCAATCATCTGATACTTAATGGAGCATCAGGCCTAAAATCCGGTGACATTTAGCAGACTAATGCAGTTTACAATGTCTTCGGAGAGAGGATGAGAAGATAAGAGGGAATCAAACTCCCAGAGTTCTTCCCCTGCCCAGCGGCGGAACTAATAACAGAACCCCAGAACCTTCTGAAGAAACCTTTCATGTGTTTGGCGGTGGTCCCGTCACAGACATCGCCACTCGCAAGACGCCCACAAGACGCCCACCTAGCCCTCCTGGCGCGCTCCTCTCATGACACTTAGAGTGTGTCTCTACATCACCTTCTCCTCCTCTTCATCCTCGGACCTCCGAGTGATCTATTATTAATCTGTAGCCCAGCGTGCAGGTGCATCTCGGTCCACTGTCTCTCACATCCACTGTCTCCCCCCCCCCCCCCCCCCACCCCCCCCCCCCCCCCCCCCACACACAGACACTTCAGTCTACTGCCACATCTTCGGAGAAGAGCAAGGTAGAAGGGAAACATCCAGAACATGTATGTGACAGTTTTGTGTTTGTTTGAGTAGTATGTTTGTGTGTGCGCATATGTGAGTGTGCGCATGTGTTCATGTGTGTGAGCAGTGGCTAGGCCAGAGAGGGGAGAGACAGGTGGTCAAAATAGGAGAACGCACACGTCCTTGCATCTGTGAGTGTGCCTGGATGTATACGAGTGTTTGTGTGTGTGTGTTTTTGTGGATGTATACGAGTGTTTGTGTGTGTGTGCTTTTGGATGTATACAAGTGTTTTGTGTGTGTGTGTGTGTTTGTGGATGTATACGAGTGTTTGTGTGTGTGTGTTTTTTGGATGTATACGAGTGTATGTATGTGTGTGTGTGTGTGTGTTTGTGGATGTATACGAGTGTTTGTGTGTGTGTGTGTTTTTTGGATGTATACGAGTGTATGTATGTGTGTGTGTGTGTGTGTGTGTGTTAGTGGATGTATACGAGTGTATGTGTGTGTGTGTGTTTGTGGATGTATACAAGTGTATGTGTGTGTGTGTGTGTGTGTTTTTGGATGTATACGAGTGTATATGTGTGTGTGTGTGTGTGTGTGTGTGTTAGTGGATGTATACAAGTGTATGTGTGTGTGTGTGTGTGTGTTTTTGGATGTATACGAGTGTTTGTGAGTGTGTGTGTGTGTTTTGGATGTAAACGAGTGTGTGTGTGTGTGTGTGTATGTGTGTTAGTGGATGTATATGAGTGTGTGTCTGAGTGTGTGTGTGTGTGTGTGTGTTAGTGGATGTATATGAGTGTGTGTCTGAGTGTGTGTGTGTGTGTGTGTGTGTGTGTGTTAGTGGATGTATATGAGTGTGTGTCTGAGTGTGTGTGTGTGAGTGTGTGTTAGTGGATGTATACGAGTGTGTGTGTGTGTGAGTGTGTCTGTCTGAGTGTGTGTGAGTAGCGGGCCCCGCCCACCTCTTCGCTGTACTTGCTGACGTAGGAGTAGATCTCGTTGAGGGCACTGAGCATGTTGAACTCATTGGAGTGGAGGCGGGCCTGCTCCGCCAGGTAGGCATTCATGTCCTGGTCGCTGATGGCAGGCAGGCGATTGATGTCAGCGTAGTACCTGGGGGGGGGACGGGGACGGGGGGGGGACGGACACTTAAGTACACGGCCCAGGGAGCTGCTGAGCCTTTTCTGTTCAAGAGCCCCATCCTGCATCGATGGGTCTTTTTATATTCTTATGTGGCTGCATTAACAATGCATTGCATTCCCCCCCGCTATTAGTCATTTGAAAGAAGGGCTTTCACGGAATCTAATTAGGGAGTAAGTCTAAGGGGAGTTGTAAATCACTTTCCCCGGAGCGGAAGGGAGGCGAGGAGGGGAGGGAACTCACATAGTAAAGAGAAGAATTTAAAAAAAGAGTTAAAAACAGAATATTGTAGTTTATAGAAAAAAAAAGAAAAAGAAAGAAAAAGGGTGTGCTTAGGCCAACAGCGTCCCTCCCTGTGGTGTTGGGTGTGTAATGTGGGCCGTTGTGTACCTCTCCACCCAGCTCTTGTAGTTGGGGATGTCCTTGGCGTAGAGCAGCTTGTTGGAGGGCGAGTCCTTGCCCAGGCGGTGCTCGGAGGTGGAGCAGGAGTCCATGAAGGTCTGGGCCACCACGGACAGACAGGCGTCCGTGATGCTGCTCTTGTGGATGTCGAACACAAACTGGGGGTTCTTGATCACGTTCACCCAGAACCGCAGAGGAAGGCTGCAACAAAGCAAGAGTTCAACCTCCTTGTGTCTGTGCGTGTGCGTGGATGCATACAAGTGTATGTGTGAATGTGTGTGTGTGTGTGTGTGTGGAAGACTTCAATAAAGTCCATCCGTCAATGGATCGCTCCGTGAGCGAATTTCGGGATTTGATTTCCACGTTGGAAGAGTAGAGGGTACCGCCCAGAAATCGGTGGCATGGGTGTACACACTAAAAAAAAAACACATTGTCTAGCGAAGGGCGACAGGGTGCAAGACCCTCAAGTAGACCCCGACCTGCCTGCTCCTGAACGACCTTCAGAGACTCACTCTGGGGCCGCGTGGGACAACAGTGGCGGCCAATGCGACAGCGTAGCGGCACACGGTGTGATGCCTCACCAGTTGCTCTTCCAGGTGTGGCGAACGTCCGTGTCGTGGATGCCGTGCTTGTCCGCTTGCTCGTCCAGGAAGTCGAACATGTATTTGATGGCGAGGGGCAGGGCGCTGCCGCGGTGCACCGTGCTGAACAGCGTCTCGAACAGGTCGTCCACAAACTTCTGCAGCGTACCCTGGAGGGGGGCAACGCACGCACGCACGCGCACGCATGCGCACACACACGCACGCACACGCACGCACACACGCACGCGCACACACGCACACGCACACACACGCACACGCGCACACGCACACACACGCACGCACGCACATACACACACACACGCGCACACACACGCACACACACGCACACACACACACAGGATGTTGAGGATAGTGTAAGGGGTTAAGGGGAAGGCCATGGGTGACAGTGACCGCATGACGAATAGAACTGGGGTATTTCACAATCCACGATGGACATTTTTCAATATGCTACGTTACATCACACTGTTTTACAATACAGTGGGTTTTATCTCTGACTAATAGGGCATTTGTGTGCGGCGTGTGTGTATATGTGATAATGTCATTATCTCTGATCCACATAATTGTGTCTTATAAGCCCATATGGGCTGGACACTATTTTGCAACACACTATTGATATTTTTCAATAAACTTTACAAAATATACATACACATCGATATAGCTAGAGCGTTGTTTGGGGTGTACCTTGGTGGCTAGCAGCCTGGTCAGGTAGATCTCAGAGACCATCTTGCTCCCACGGTCGCCCTCCTTCTGGTCCCCGTGCTCGTGGTTCTTCACCAGGTGCCACACCTTCACCCCGCTCTCCAGGTCCGGGGTGATCATGGGGGCCCGGGACCGCAGGCTGTCGGGGCTCCCAGTGTAGCGGAACGAGGAGTCTGTGGCCGCAGAGACAGGAGAAGAAGAGGCTAAGTCAGCTAAGCTAAAGTTACGTCTTGTTCATGCTGCTGTTGTTTCTGTTATCTTTTTTTTTGGTAAAAGACACACAACACACACAGCACACCGTCACCCACACACAGCCACCTACGCACGCACATACACACACACACACACACACACACACACTCAATCTGTAATTTTCCCCTCTGGATATTAACACATTAGCAATCTGAGTTTGTATGCTTTAGTTGCCCCCATCTGATGTGTGAGGAGAGGAAAATCATTTTACTGTCAAGCTCAATAAGGACGAGGAGTCTTTTGGGAAATGACATCCAGTGGATATTTGTAGGAAGCTGAAATGTAGGCCAACACCTTGATTTTGTGCACATATGAAATCATTATCTTCAAGCTCTCTCCCTCTCTCTGTTTTCCTTTTATGCGTTCTGTCTTTCTTTCTTCTTGCACCTCGAGTCTGTGGCTGGCTCCCCTTCAAAGCCCTCATAATTGTCTCTTCATCGATGCTCAGCTCGGCAGCACGTTGACGCGACTCTAATCAACGCATCAAAAGAGCCCTAATATGTTAAGTACAGCCTCCTCCTCCCATCCATCCATACCCCCCCCCCCCCCCCCCCCCCCACCCACCCCCCCGCCGCTCCTGTCCTCGTTCTTCTGACACAGCAGGGCATGACGATGCTGCTGCCAGGTCCTCCTCGTTAGGGCCTCGTGTCTCCAGACTCTCCAGGGAGTCAGACTCACTGACGATCCCCCCCTCGCCTCGCCCTCAAAGACCGCTCACGTAAGACCGCGCCAATGAAAGCCAAACCTGCACATCCGCAATGGCCACTGGAGACCTGGGCCTGAGGCGTTCATGGAGGGCCGGTGGGGGGCAGTGTGTGTGTGTGTGTGTGTGTCTCTGACACAGCAATATGACTTGAATAAGTCTTCAAATCCAAACTTCAACACCACTGACTGGTTTCAATTAGCTCCCCCAGGGTCCCACTTAGTCCATCCAGGCATTGACCCTCAGCTACCCCTGCCCCTACCCCTACCCATAACCCTGTCTCTCTCCCTGACCACCCCATCAGAGGCCCAGGAACCGGAGCAGCGCGGCGTGGGGAGGCTGTGGGAGCAGGCCGGGGCAGACCGCTCGGCTGGCAGACTGAATGGAGGCAAGACGCTAAGTGCTAAAGTGCTAAAGTGATATGAATCCATCAGCGGGTGTCTAGGTAGGTAGGACAGCTGTGTCCCCCACCTAACCAAACACAAGAATGATGAAGAGCTGCCCTGTTGTTCCATGCTACCCCCCCCCCCCACCCACCCACCCACCCCGCCCCCCGAAGACTGGCGCATCTGGCTAATTCTGCTTCATCATCAGCTCTGAAGCTTCCAGCGCGAGATCCCACCTGTGTGCAGGGGACACCTGCTGGTGCTGCAGCATGAAGCACCCAGAGGTGCAGGTAGCAGAGTGGGCGGGCTAACGTTAGCCGTTAGCTGGGTTTACTGTGACGTTTAAAGGAAGCTGCATAGTGTAGTCCCGTTCCCTGTAATTGGCTGCGCTCACCCCCCCCCCCCCCCCCCCCCACCCCCACCCCACCCCTCTTCCTTCTGGGTGAAGCATCATTTAGGCAGAATGATTAGCGAGCGCGCAGCACCCGCAGAGCTGCCGCGCGAGCCTGGCAGCCGGCCAGATGGGGCACCCTGCGGCAGAAATTGCTCGGAGCCACCAGCGGAGACAGCTTCTACCGCATGCCAGGACACACACTACACACACGTGTGTGTAGTGTGTGTTTGGGAATGTGTGTGTGTGTGTGTGTGTGTGTGTGTGCGTGTGTGTTTGTATAAGAAAAATGAAGCCTTCAACCCCATCACTCATTCTCTCTTTCTCTCTCCCTCCCTATCTCAATTTCACTCTCTGTCTCTCAATCTTAATCTCTCTTTCCCGGTCTCCCTCCCTCCCTCCTTCTCTCGCTCAACTCTCGCCGTATCCCCCCCACTCTCACAAATTCAAGGTAAACTGCAACCGGCACACAGTTGGAGAGAGAGAAAGAGAGAGACAGAGAGTGAGAGAGAGAGAGAGAGAGCATTCAGAGAGGAAAATGTGTGGTTTGTTCATATCTGGGGGTGCCACACTTAAAACAAAAATACCAGGTAGACAAAAATCTCTCTCTCTTTCTTTCTCTCATTCTCTGACTCATTGAAAATATTGCATTTTATCTCCAGTGTACTTTTTTTGTTAAAGGTGCCTTCATCATGTGATTTGGACGCTGGTTAGCGGGCACACTGGACTAATAATTGCTGATAGATAGAAAGCCAGTAACATCTGCCGTCTGTGTTATGGATGCGCTACATCTTAATGGTGGAGGACAGGTTACCGTATCTGCTGATGGAGCTGCGTGATATGCTGGCCGACGGAGGTATGTTATAGGAGGAGGTCTGTTTGGGCACCAGCGCTACCACACAGCGGTCTGACACCTGAAAACATCAAACACACAGAAAAACAGAGGAGATGTACAGATGAGAAAAATAACGAAAAACCAAACATTATCCACAGGATTTAAGAGCATTTTAAGGATTATCAAAGAATAGGGATTCAAAGATCTGAGCAGATTATGTAACGATGCACGTCCATGAACACAACAGCTCGTGTGTTCATCTTTCATCTGTTTTCACACCAGGGACACAATGTCTGTTTTGAATTAGAAGAAGGTGTTCAGATGCATAGAAGTATTGAAGTGATGTGTGAGAGAGAGAGAGAGAGAGATACAGAGAGAGAGAGAGATACAGCGAGAGAAAGGGAAAGAGAGAGAGGGAGAGAAAGATTGAGAGAGAATGAGAAAGAGACAGAGGGGGAGAGAGAGAGCAAGAGAGCGAGAGATACAGAGAGAGATACAGAGAGAGGGAGAGACAGAGGGGGGGGAGAGACCAAGAGAGCGAGAGATACAGAGAGAGAGATACAGAGAGGGAGAGACAGAGGGGGGGGGAGAGAGCAAGAGAGCGAGAGATACAGAGAGAGAGATACAGAGAGGGAGAGACAGAGGGGGGGGGGGAGAGAGCAAGAGAGCGAGAGATACAGAGAGAGAGATACAGAGAGGGAGAGACAGAGGGGGGGGGAGAGAGAGAGAGCAAGAGAGCGAGAGAGTAAAAGAATGAGAGAGCATAGCAGTACACTGTTTGGTCCTTTCATGTGCACATCTTACGCCTTCGGTAGAAGAGGAGGCTTGAGGTTAGCAGACGATAATGAGAAGACAGAAACACAAGGCAGGAGAGGGAGATTACGACCCTAGCGTCTAGGGAGGAGGATGATGTGTCAGGAGGAGTGAGGGCCAGAGAAGGATTGCTAAACCACCAGCCCTCTGGTCTGTATGTTTGTTCTATAACCCCCCCCCCCCCCCCACACACACACACACACACACACACACAGATTGTCGTCCACTGTGTCTTCGCCTTTCATCATCAGAGCAGGTCCCCCATCGCCATGTTAAACACATGACTATTATGAATTGTTGGAAATCAAAGCACGACTTCGTCCTCAATACGTGTGCTTAGTGAACATGTATCGTCGTATACAACGAGCAATAAGACAGGACAAAGTGAATCCATCGTTTGTGTCATGTTACACTGAACGCTGAATTGAGTTTGCGCCACGGTTGACATTTGGAAGACAGCGCACCCTAAGGAGAGGTTTCATTCTCGGTATAACTATCAAACAAGCCAAGGAATTTGTAATCCGGTGCTGCAATACCACCAATCAAAGCGCTCCTCCAAATAAAACAAACAACAAACAAAGATAATGCTAATCAAAAAGAAATCCTACAATAAAACACATTTTCAAAGCAATGAGAAATTCCATTTGTCTGGGGCACCAAATAAATGGACTCCATCACATCCCTCCCACGCCACAAGGCAGAGGGGAGGGTGATGTGGGGGGGGGGGGGGGGGGGGAGACGAGGGAGGGGGGAGGAGGCTGTGAAGCTAATGAAGTTGCCCTATGGCTCTGTGATGTAAACGGCCCTTTCTCACCCTCTCCCTCTTCGTCTTCTTCCTCCCCCCTTGCTCTCCACTCACTAATATCTTCTCTGTGGGTGAGGAGGCCACTACAAGTGTGTGTGTGTTTGTGTGTGTGCTTGTGTGTGTGTGTGTGTGTGTGCGTGTGTGTATGTGTGTGTGTCACTGTGTGTGTCTCCGTGTGTGTGTGTGTGTGTGTGTCACTGTGTGTGTCTCCGTGTGTGTGTGTGTGTGTGTGTGGGGGGGGGATGCGGATGTCTTTGTGTCTGTGTCACTGTGCGTGTGTGTGGGAGGAGAAGGGAGTATGAACAAAACGATGTCATCAATTCAGCCACGGTGCCTATGCTTCTTTTGGTGAAATAACATATTCTACTTCCTATTCCCCGCTCCCCAAGCGTACCACCAGACCTTCCCGTGGCAGACCCTGGAACTGGCAGTGGTCGTTATTCTTCACTCAACTTTATTAGTATAGTCCTTAATTACAGTGATGGCCCCAAAGGTCTTGACGGGTCAGGGGGCGTTCGTCACAGACAGAGGATAACCCCTAACCTTTGAAGCATCTACATGGCGCGCGAAAGAGACTTCCCATGAGCCAGAGGGAGAAGGAAGACAGCTTGACGTAGTAGGGTGGCTGAAGAGTGCTGAGGTGTCTATTGTCGTGCATAACATTGCAAATGAATAATGAGTACAAATCTGTAAAGAAATTAAGGGAAAAGCAAAAGGGAAGGCCATATACATTTGTGACGGATTAGTAGTAGATTTAAAATGCCAGGAGACCTCGATTAATCAGAGCAGAGTGTGAATAATCCTTTTTTAGGCACAGCCCAAAACAAAAAAGCAATCAGTGTTTCACAGCTTTTGTCCTCCAACTTTTCTCCGCGTTCTCGACTCACTCGTATCCCTCTGGCCATCAGGAGCTTCTACTTCTGAGAGCCAGCCTCCTCCACATAAACACGTTCAGTCATCAGGGAAGACTCTACTCCCAGCCCTTTGATACGTTTTATTGTGAGAGAGAGAGAGAGCGCATGTAATAGCTTCGCCGTCACCTCCAGCTTCCTTCCCTCCCTCCCTTGATCCTCTTTTCCTGCTGCCACCTCTCATCTCCTCTGTCCCTCTGTCCCCACCCCCCCCCCCCCTCTCTCCCTATATCCCTCCCCTTTGGGGCGGCTGTGTAGCCAGCGATGGTCCTTATGATAAACTCAGTGATTGAAGGCGTGAGGATTCGCCCTTCAGGGATAATCCAGCATGGGAGCTGATAGCGGCAGCAGCAGGTGCGATAAGGGGGTGGTGGTCTCCGTCTGTGATAAGACCTTCCATCAGACAGCGGGGACCGGGTCGCACGCCGCGGCCTGATCAGCCTTTATCTCCCATCACAGACAACACCCCCCCCCCCCCCCCCCCCACCCCACTCCTGCCCCTAACCCTATCTTGCTGTGCCAGGACCCTAGCCCGGCCCCCCTCCCGGTGGATCAGGTCCTGTCTTGCTGTGCCAGGACCCTAGCCCGGCCCCCCTCCCGGTGGATCAGGTCCTGTCTTGCTGTGCCAGGACCCTAGCCCGGCCCCCCTCCCGGTGGATCAGACCCTGTCCTGTCTTGCTGTGCCAGGACCCTAGCCCGGCCCCGGTGGATCAGACCCTGTCCTCGTCTTGTGTCCTCCTCCCTGCCCCTTCTGAACTCATGATATGGAGGACTGTAGGATCACACATCCCATCACAGAGAATGCTGCACTGTGCATATCACACATATATCTGTATCTCACTGGCTTGTAAACCTTGAACCTGTGTGAAGAATTCCTCTCATTCAAGTTCATTACATTGAAATATATATGATTTATTATTCATTATTTATTTATGGAAAGATAAAAAAAACATTCCTTTGACATAATACATGTTTACTTGTAACTAAGTGCCTTTGCTCTTGCCTAATCCAGTTGGAAGTAAAACTAAAACATTCTCTGAGAAAAGCCTTCTGTGCATCTTTCAACATCTGTTCTGTTCATATTTTAACATCATTATTCAGCCTATTCCAGATAAATAAAAGTTATGATCTGTCGATTTCTACCCTTTCCTCAAGCACTGCCATAGCTCTTTAAATTCAGCAGACTGCGCTGCTCCTTGATTCATGAAGAATGGAAAGTCCCTCCCCTTAACGCTGATTGGTCCTATCATTTAACACATTTTGTGAGAGGCTTTCAATGGGCTCGAGGCCAGACTGATCTGCAGAGGGAAACAGAATCTGAACCAATCAAAATGGTCTCACAAGGCTAATCACAATTCTGACAAATTAATCTTGCATGAATATGTCTGAGCCCTACTGGTGTCTACAGTTAAATAAGCAAATAAACCTGTGCACTCAACACACACACATAGAAACACACACACACACACACACAAGCAGACACAGACACACAGTGACCTTGCCTGGCTTTGTCAAAGTTGAAAAAACCATAACATACCAGCAGGTCACAGAAAGCGACAGTTTGTTGTTTTCAACATTGCAGCACGGTGTGAGAGGAGAATGGGCTGGTCTTGGCAGAGGTTCAACTAATCACTTGTGATATTTGAAGTATGTGAGCAGGGTTTTACTCTCCTTTACAAAGACTTCAGAACGACACGTAGAAGGGAAGCCCCGCAGGGAGGCTAATACGAGAGAGATGACTCAACGTGCTGCAACATCCACATAGCCATTAGCGCTAACAGCCACAGACTACCAATAATATAGTCATTTCTAGCAAAAGATGAGAAAAAAAAAAAACCCGGACAAATACATATTACATCAAATTAGACTCCCACCGGCTTTATTTGCAAAAAACACACACACACACGTGAATACGCACGCATAAACACACACCACACATGACCCAACTCCTAACACATCCCAGAGGCTGTGTGAATTATATCTTTTTTACACACAGGTTTACAAACAAGCATCAGATGAATGAACCGATACCAACGTAGTGGTCTCCATTCTGTCTGGCGCTGGTTGGAAATAGAGCCCCCAAAATGGATGCCCCCCCCCCATACTCCCGCAGTGTAAGAGTATCTGGTTGGCAGGGGCCGCCTGGTGAGCTCATCACTGTCTGTGTTACTGTTGGGGGTGGGGGGGGGGGGGGGGACATATGGAAGGTCACTGGGCAGCAGGGAGTGAAAGTTTTGTGAGCAAACTTTTATTCCATTCTGAAGCTGCCATGGGGGGAGGATGTGGGGGAGGAGTGGGGGAGTGTCCTCTACTGTCGGACGCTGGTGTCTGCATTAGGAGTAATATTCCTAACAAAATACAATTGGCCTGTGTGTCCTGACGAGTCAATGTGGCAAAACAAATATAAATAAAACTGGCAACGCCGCGCTCCACCTGTGATAAATCAGCACTTTGTCAAACGCCATCCATCCAATTACCTAACACCCTCGCCTCCGGCATACGCTGCAAATCCCATTTGGCGATTTGAGTTGTCATGAATAACCTACACAGACCGACTAGCCCAAGTCCTCATAATGTCCTAATCATGAATAACTTACATGCACAGACTAGCCTAGGTCCTCATAATGTCCTAACCAAAACACAACAACTAGCCCAGGTCCTCAAAACATCCTATCATGAATAACATAACACACCAACTAGCCTAGGTCCTCATAATGACCTATCATGAATAACATAACACACCAAC
>JACYXH010000350.1:70000-80000 GCA_026745465.1 Lota lota | reverse complement strand
GCGAGAGTAATGGAAACAAACAAGAGTGAACGAGCGCTCTTTCTGCGACACACACACACACGTGCACGTTAACACATGCATTTGAGCATTTCACAGTAGTCCTTACAAAGTCCTTGTAATTGTACTTTTTTTTACTGAAACGCAATTGTATTTTAGCTCTGATTTACTTGTGCTGTACTCCCCCCCTCTCCAGGACTGACGGGCATCTTAATGAAACGTTACGCAGGCTTTCCATATCCAGGTGCGTCTGCAGTCAGCGCTCATTAACTGGCCCTTGAGTCATGGCGTCGAGTGCAGCGGGCCCGGGGGGCCCGTGGTGGATGTGGGGGGCCGGTGGGCGGACAGACACTCTCCACCCTCCTCACACATCTGCTCTCCACCACTCTCCACAGGTGGAGAGTGATGGTGGTGGTGGTGGGGGGGGGGTAATGAGACGGTAATAGGCGCGCTGATGAGGTAATGGATGGCGCCATGCTGGTGACGATCATCGACTTTCCCCTGGGTTGGCCGGCGTGTGTTTCAACATTTATTTTCGGCACACGTGCGAGCTTACAGACTCGCTACCCCCGTGAACTTCGATCGAACTTCCGTCGTGCGAGAGTGTGTGCACACACAAACACACACAGACCTACACACAGCAGTGCCGATGAAAATAGGATGAGGAAATAGAAAGCGAGACAGAGAATGAGCCTCCGGACAGATGGAGAGAAAGACTGAGCTGTCAGGCTAAGAATTGACGTCAGACTTGTGGTTGTTTGCTCATCTCTGGGGGGTGGGGGGGGGGGGGGGGGGGGGGAATCGAGGGAGGTGTGGTGACCGGGGACAAGGAAGAGGAGGTGGGGAAGGAGTAGACTATGGAGAAGAGGGGGAGAGGGGGGGGGGTGCTGGTACCATCCTGCCAAGACTGTCTGTCTCTTTACCTGAGTCAGCCAAACTGTCAGGCTTCAAGGAGACATACACGCACACACACGCGCAGACATACACAGGCACACACAGACCCACACACCTTCACACACACACACACACACACACACACACATTTGTCTGAAATGTGTCCGGTATGTGTGTGTGTGTGTGTGTGTGATGTGTGTGATGTGTGTGTGTGTGTGTGATGTGTGTGTGTGTGTGTGTGTGTGATGTGTGTGTAATGTGTGTGTGATGTGTGTGTGTGTGTGATGTGTGTGTAATGTGTGTGTGATGCGTGTGTGTGTGATGTGTGTGATGTGTGTGTGTGTGTGTGTGTGATGTGTGTGTGTGTGTGTGATGTGTGTGATGTGTGTGTGATGTGTGTGTGTTGTGTGTGTGTGTGTGTGATGTGTGTGTGTGTGTGTGTGTGTGTGATGTGTGTGTAATGTGTGTGTGATGTGTGTGTGTGTGATGTGTGTGTGTGTGTGTGTGTGTGTGATATGTGTGTGTGTGTGAAGGGGCCCAGGTCTTACCCAGGTCCATGTCGACGGCACGGGGCCGCAGGGAGTAGGGCATGTTCTTGTAGACGGCGTCCAGGATCTTCTCCTTCACCTGTGTGATGGTGTCACAGTTCAACACCTTCACCGGGATCTCCGGACTGTTCTCGTTGTCCGGGTTCACGCAGTTCAGGATCTGGGCGGACGGAGGGTTGAATGTGAATCAATGGTAACAACTGGCAACACTTTACAATAAGGGTACATTTATTAACCATTAATTAACATTAGTTCATGCATTCATAAGCTTAATATATAGCATTAGCATTGGGGATAGGGTTAAGGTTAGTGTGTTAGGGTAAGGGTTCACTTAAAATGATGTATAAATGAATACCTTGGTTAACATTAGTAAATGATTATTAGACACATTAGTTAACTGTTAATTAACTGTTGGTTAATGCTTATAACCGAATTAACTAATGTTAATTAATGGTTAATTAACGTACCCTTATTGTAAAGGTTTACCTTTAACTCTTGAATGAAATTCTAATTGTCAACCAGAACCTCACAAAATACATAACATGAAGAGGAACTAGCCAATGAGAGTGAAACCGAACAAAGATCTTTGGATTACGAGAATAAAATCACATTTCTTCCCGTTGACTTCGAATGAGGAAGGAAGGAACGATGACGTCTCTCTTCCTGAATTCCTGAATTATCAGAACGCACGTGGAGAAGGAGACGAAAGGAGAAGGAGACGAAGGAGACGAAGGAGACGAAGGAGACGAAGGAGACGAAGGAGACGAAGGAGACGAAGGAGATGGGGGGCGCCTGGAACCCGTCTCCCTTGTTGCCGCCGTTCCCCCGAAAATCATATTTCACACTTTTCCGCGGGACACCAATTCCCAGCTCTGCACGCGCGTTGGCACGCAAATGAGCCAAACATTCCCATGCAGGGCAATCAGAGCGCCGTCGCCAGGCGCCCGAGGTCGGAGCGCGGCTGGTGCGACTGTGTCACCGTGCGGGCGTCCTCGTGTTGGGATCGTTTCTGTGTGTTCAGGTGTGTGTGTCGATTGTTTGTGTTTGTGTGTTGTGTTCCCCACCGCCACAACCATAACACACACATCCGTGTTGGACCAACGACTGGAGCCGGAGTGATCATTAGTTAATTTCATCCCAAGGCAGGAGAGCAGAAATCAGAGGTAAGAAAACGGAGAGAAATGAGCTCCACTAAGGAAATGAGTTGCAATATAGAGGGTGTGCGTTTTATGTTTCATGATTATAACGGAGGGCGATTGTGTGTTTTGTTTTTGTGTGGGGCTGAGAGTAATCATCTTTTGTTTTACCTGCATAGAGGAAAGATGAGACGGAGGTGTTGTGTGTGTGTGTGTATCGATCTAATTACCTCGCTACTCCCATTCATAAACGCAACGTTGCAGAAAAGCCGAGGAGCGATACGGCTGTTGAATGGCAATATGTATTTGTGTAAATGTGTGTGTGTGCGCGTTTGTGTATGTGTTTGCATGTGTGTGTGTGTGTGTGTGTGTTTGTGTGTTTCGTGTCAGCTCTCCCCGCAGTGTTGGGTTGCATGTAAAAAAACACCTGTCTGCCATGTCCCCCTCCACAGACAGACAGACAGACACACACACACACACACAGGCCTCTCCCTGTGTGACCTACCAGGGTTTTGTACTCGATCTGCTGTCTGATGAGTTTGTCTTCGCTGAGCGAGTAGCGTGCCTCTCCAGTGATGGCGTCGATGGGACCCTTCTCCATCTGCTGCTTGATGGCGCAGTACAGCATGAAGAGAGGCTCCCCCGCACACTCCTGCACGCACGCACACACACACACACACACCATACACAAAAATGTTACAGAGACATTTTGGAAACTTTTAGAAGATAAATACATTGCTATGTATGTATTTGCGTACATGAATTGTTGTCGACAATTGGTGCATGAAAGAGTAAAGAAATTGCAGAGTGGTCCAGCTGTAACATTAATTATTTCATGGATGTTATCTCCTCAGTCTACAGGGACTGGGAGGAAGCTGGCCTACAAGGAGCATAGATTATTAATATGATACCTGTCAGACCCATGCAAACTCCCATACACACCCAATGGGAGCAAAGACATTCTGTGACACACACACACACACACACACATGCACTCAGTTAGTAAGCTGTGTGTATGACTGACCTTTAGGAACTTGTGAAGTAGGAAGGCAAACCAGTTAGTCAGCATCTTCTCTGCAACCGACTCCGTTCTGAAATGACATCAAACCAACGGGAACCATCAATTGACTGCCAATCGACTATCGGTATTCTAACACACGCGGTATTCTAACACACGCGTACTGAGGTGACTGCAGAACGCATCAGTACGGTTCAGTGTTCCATAACGCACCCAATCCTCATTCAAATGCTAAGACATCGGGAGAGCCTTCGCAAGGGCTTTCGATCGAGTACCGGGTACAAGTGTGGGAACATTGAATTAATAGAATAGAGCAGGGTAAAAACAGTGTTGTTTGTGTGTGTGTGTGTGTGTGTGTGTGTGTGTGTGTGTGTGTGGATATGGATGCGCATATATGGTGTAGATCAAGTGATCAGTGGGGCTTCGGCAGCGGTCATACGCCTCAGCTTTTTGGAGCTGAAACACACACACACACACACACACACACACACACACAGTAGACACACACCAGACACAGAGCACAGCATGATATCTCCGCTCTTGTCCTTCTGCATCTTAGTTCTCTGCTCACTCACAGACACATCGCTGCTCAGGATGAACGGTGTGTTACTGTACAGTATACTTATATATATATATATATATATATATGTGTATATATTATTATATATTATACTTATACTGTATCGGAAACCATCGGCTATCATCTGACGACCATTTACCTCTGGGGACAACGGGTAATATTTCTGGGGTTCCGGATATCAGCGCCAAGACTCCATCTTCTGTGTACCGGTCATTGTTTTGGATATTTTTGGGAGGTGTTTCAACAACATTTGGGGCTAATCTCTATGAACAGATATCAAAGCTTGTAATAAGTTGAATTGTTGTCAGACAATAGCAGAGGGTTCCCGAGATTATTGCCATCCACACAGACTTTTCACCTGCATGCAACCAAAGCCCACTCAAACGTGATTGGTCAATCCTAATCGGACTACTAATGGACTACAAACTGAAACCAGAATGCTTCAGATTCCAAAATCTCGTCTTGTTGCCTACAGATTCTGCATTCATATGCAGATATCTGTTTACAGAGATTACTGTATAGATAGCCCAAGAGCTCAGAGGAAGACTGTGTGTGTGTGTGTGTGTGTGTATTTTTTGCCTACTTCTGCAGTGTTTCACTCTCCCTCATCATCAATGCAATTACAGGGAGCCCACAGATAAGTGTGCCAGAAGTTGCAGTTATTACAGGATAATTCAAAACAGTGGGGAAGGTGAAGAGTGAGAGAGAGAGAGATGCCAGCCGGGAATTATTGACGAGCGAGCAAGTTCAGATGAAAGGGTTAGCATCAACACCTAAGAGGAATTCCAATGTCTTTGAACCTGCTCATGGCTAGCTTGCTAACATGTGTGCAGAGAAATTTGGCAAATCACACACACACACACACACACACACACACACAAAACAGACAGCCATCACGAAACCAAGGCATCTTAAATTAACAAGCATACAGGCATCGGCCTGTTTTAAAATGATTGATATGTATGAATATGTGCATGACTGCATGAGTGTGCATGTATGTGCATGTATGCATGTGTGTGCATTACATGCATGTGTGTGCCTGTATGTGTGTGGGTGAGGCCTGAGTCGGCCTGATTAACCATAATGGAGGAGGTCTTTGTGTCTCCTCAGAGAAACAGGGATGATCCTATTCATGATATGAAAGGAGAAGAGAGGCAGATTGAGGCCATTATACAGCAGAGAGATAATTGCGTTTTGCCCGCGTTTTTTAAAGGGCCAAGAGCCTCGGACTCTGGAGGAGACACCATGAGTAGGAGCCAGAGGGAGGACGGAGCCGAGGGGACCGGGGGGCCACAACATACGTATGAGATCTTTAGGTTCGGGTTTGAGTTGCTTTGAGGTGTTTGGTTTCAGAAGAGAGAACCACTGGAGTCTTCCCTGCTGTTTGTCTGCACGTATTTCAGACAAGCGGTAAACAATATGTATAGCTACGCCATACAAGATGGAGGGGGTTGTTGGTGGGATGGGGAGATCTCTGCAGCGCTGGGAAAGAGTGTGTGGCATGGGGTTTTGTCAGGAGTGCTCAGCTCTGACGCCGATGTTATCGGGGAGAATCTGCCATCGTCTGCAAAATGCAACAGAGAGTACAAACTGTAAGAAGCCACGTTCCGAGTCAAATTGCTTTAATTCCCTTCCTTGTGTTGTTGTTTTTTCTTCAATACACATTACCCCAAATCCCTTTGTAATTGCTCTCTATCGTTCTAGGAGAACATCCCCCAACCAACACACACACTGAAACACACACCCACCCACACACACACACACACATCCCACACCCACGCCCGGCCACAGCCACGCACGCACGCACACACAGCTTGTGCAAGGCTGAGAGCGTGTTAGAAGTTAATGGAAGCCATTAAGCTTTTGTAACAAGCTCAGCAAGTCCCTGAGTAGGAAGTCAAATCATTTATTTCTTTCTTCTATTTTTTTATGTGGGATGCTGTGTGTGTGTGCCCCCCCCCCCCCCCACATATATCTGCTATTTGAATGCAACATGAGGGAGCCCCCGTCAGCCTTTGTTCTCCTCCTCCTCCTCTTTATCCTCCCTGCCCTCCTCCTCTTCCTCGTCAGCCTCTGCTGTCCCCGCTCCATTAATTGAGTTTCAATGATGAACATCAGAATGTCATTATCCTACTATAGAATGTCTAAGAGGAACCCCTCATGCGCGCACGCACATACACACACACACACACACAAACACACAAACACACACACCATTTAAATGGCAGATAGGTGTTTGAATTGGATTGTGTTTGAATGGGTCTGAATGCAACGCAACATTCTTGGCTAATGGGGCTGCACTCCGTTGATCAGCACGGGCACGGACCGCATTATGAGAAACGCTGAGGAGAAAAAAAGAAACGAAATAAGGAGAATAATAATAATAACAACATGGCAAGATGGAAAAGTCTCAAGGTGATAGAAAGCCAATGTTGTGTGATTCCATTAGAAGAACATTAGCCAGCAGGACAGCTGACGAGACAAAACCAGTGAGAACACTGTGGAGAGAGAGAGAGAGAGAGAGAGAGAGAGAGAGAGAGAGAGAGAGAGAGAGAGAGAGAGAGAGAGAGAGAGAGAGAGAGAGAGAGAGAGAGAGAGAGAGAGAAGAGAGAGAGACAGAAGAGAGAGAGAGAGCAAGAGAGAGAAGAGAGAAGAGAGAAGAGAGAAGAGAGAAGAGAGAGAGGAGAGAGAGAGGAGAGAGAACAGCTTCACCAAAGACAAACAGCAACAGAACAGACAGATTTTGAGGCAGAAAGACGATGGGGAAGTTGTAAATGAAAAAGGCTATTCAGGATGACAGAAGAGAACAATGTAAAGGCTTTCCACTAATGGAAAATATTGAGAAAGAAAGAGTGAGAATTTCTTTTAATAAAATAAGTGAACTCAAAACACGTTGTCAAAGCGGGAAGTATTGCTTTCAAAAGCTTTCAGGGAACTGCTCTAGAGTCTGTGAGCTGAAGACCTTTTACTGTCGAGACAGAGGAGCGGAAACACTTCGAGACATCTCCAGACTTGATGTACCCAGAAAGCCATGGAGGCTCTTCTCTTCGGAAGTAGAGAAGAACGTGTTGTTCTGTGGAGGACAACGTGTTCTAATGGGATCCAAGCCCACTGAGGAAGCCGTGTGAATGATCTGCAGTGCCAGGACAGCATGCAGCATAATGATGTTCTGGTGAGATGTTGAGATGCAAAGACGGGACTGAACACAGGGAGAAAAGAGACTCGAGTTCCACAAGACAAGCGAGGATAAAGGATAACCCCACACACGCGCCAAACACATGCACACACGCGCACCCACACGGATAGGAACACACACACACACACACACCATAATGGGCCAATATTTTCTGCCTGCTGTGTAATATCTGTAACCATTAGGCTATCAACCATTCCGACAGATCAATTAAAATTGCTTTTCATGTTTTCTTACCACCATTCTGATGCTGCCCTGAAGGTATTCAGTTCAACCTTTTTACTGAATAGAGTCAAATTAATCCACAATTTCCGTATATTTTTTCACTGTCACTGTTGTTGTTGAGGTGTCAGTAGACTTACATGTACACATACACGGGCAAATTAAATATTACGCATTGCTGATCCTACATCAGCCTGAATAGCATACCACCACTGCTACAACCACCCCAGGGTGAGAGTGTGCATTAATCCCAAAAGGAATGCTTAATGTTAGACCCCAGAGAGACACGCTGAACCATGGGGGCAGATGAGACTATTTCGGTGGGAGAGAAGGTTGCTGAGGATGTCAGCTTGGGACCATGTTCCATCCCTGAGATAAAACCTTGATGTGGTTGGGATGGCTCTGCTACTCTGCAACAGGACCACTGTAATATGAATGAGGACAGGAAGTGTGTTCCTCTCTGTCTCTTTACGGTGGCTCCGTGTAAACGTGACATCCCATAATCGTTACGCTTACTCAGGTTTCATGGGTCACACACGTCATGGAGACGCTGTTGCTACCTTATGAGATGTTGCATTGTCATAGGGCTGTCAAACTTTTTATTAATATGTTGATTTCTTTATAATTCTTATGTTGGAATCACAATGTGGAATACTTTTGGCTCCGACATAGTCACCTGCATACATAAACACACATTCATAAAATTATTCCTATTATGAGTGAGGAGATGAGGGGAGAGAGATGTGGAACAAGTATAAATAATAAGAATGCATCTCTCTCTCTCTCTCTCTGTCCCTCTGCTCCTCCCTCTCTCTCTCTCTCTCTCTCTGTCCCTCTGCTCCTCCCTCTCTCTCTCTCTCTCTCTCTCTGTCCCTCTGCTCCTCCCTCTCTCTCTCTCTCTCTCTCTCTCTCTCTCTCTCTCTCTGTCCCTCTGCTCCTCCCTCCCTCTCTCTCTCTCATTCTAATGAAAAAGAAGCAGGGGAAAAATGTAATGACTGAAAACCTCAGGAAAGAGTATCATAGTAGTATTCTGAACATAACATTAGAAACAAAACAGTTCAAATACAGGGTGCTATCTCTAGATTTTGCAACGGCCTTCTGACAAAGAATCCCACTCTACCGGATACGTTAAAGAGAAATGGGAGAGAAAAAGAAATATTTCAATAGAAAAGGTGTGTGTTCCAGTGGCACCAACTCTGAGGTGTGGCAGGAGTCTGGATGAAGGCGTTTTATTCCTTTCTTTATTACACCGAAGCAGAAAGCACATTTTGCTGGAGGCGATGTCAAATGTTGGAGATGTTGTGGCTTTCAGGAAGCCAATTACGGGCATTTATTTTGGGCATGTCCAGTGATCACACCTTTCTGGGCAGAACTAAAAAGTATACTTAACACATTATTTTGAAGGAAATGTTGATTTTCAGGCCAGGCGTCCTGATGAATACATGTTTGGTAGTTTGGTATCCAGCTCTCAGGGTGCTGGTTAGCTCCTGAACCCCCAGAATACAGGAGTGGATAGATATAGGCAACTACATTTATCATATAGAAAATATCATCGTCTTCAGAAAAATGTGTGTGGGTCTAATATGTAACGCCCTTACCGAGCGATTCTGTGGATTTGTAGACCGATGTGACATGCTTTACCTCTCCCACAATAAACATGTTTCTTACATTTTGAAACATCTGTGGTTGGCAAAATTCAGGAAATTAAACTGCCTTTGTCCTGATGTATATATATTTTTTGACTTATACTGCTATCCCAAAATAAAATAAAGAATGAAACAAAAAGAGGCAGCGAGCGAGAGAGCGAGAGAGAGACACTAGCAGAGGGCTGCCATGCCGCCTAGTGCTGGCACAAACATGCGGCAGAGATGGGCCTAATGGACCTTCATCACATCACCTTGGGAGGGAAAAAAGAATGGAAGAAGAAGATTGGGTCGGCCCGTCGAGCCCTCCTCGCCTCTCACGGCGCCGTTTCAGGGAAGACAAAACACAAAACTGAACCAGTCGATGTGGACGACGGCAACAAACCCAACATGCTCCTTGTGAAGTCAATAAACCCTTACGCTTGGGGGGGGGGGGGGGGGGGAGTGTAATCTAAAGACGACGGGATACCCGGCCCTGCAGGCTGGGACACTGTAGGAGTCCAGCATTACACACTGCTGTGCCCCTAATGGGAGAGCATAATGAAACATTTGGGGTTGGGGGGGGTGAAACAATAGCTTCATCGCCGGGTTCAGTTGGAGGCTGTTTTCCTTTCGGCGGAGAGCGCTCCTCCCTCGTTTTCTTTGTCTATCTCGCCCCCCCCCCCCCCCCCCCCCCCCCCCCTCCATCTCTGGCCGGTCTCTGCTGTTCATCATGTCCGACCTCATCCCAGAGCTCAGTCCCAAATTAACACCCCAGCGAGAGGGGGCC
>JACYXH010000350.1:7500-65000 GCA_026745465.1 Lota lota | reverse complement strand
CTTGAGTACCAATCAACTGCTTGCATCCTGGTCCCCTCACTCAGAGAGGGAGAAATGTCTGGTTCTCATGTGCCCATACACACACAGACACGCACGCACACACACTGAGACATATATATTGGGCACGCACCCATGCACGCACGTACGCATGGACACACGCACACAAACATACACACAAACACACACACACACGCACAAAAAAAACACAGAGATTCAGGTAACCTCTCCAAATCCATTGGTTGGGGCAGTTTGCGCCCAGCGCGAGCTAATGGTTCAAACATGAATCTCCCATCCCCAGGTGCACGTGTCTGGGTGCCTAGTCTGGTCCCGGGTATTAGCCTAGCGCTCTGTCTGTCAATTTCACCAATCTGGGGGATTATGTACAGGAGATAATTGGTGTTATTTTTATTTTTTATTGGAGCCCATCCTGTGTGAGTTCACTGAGGCTGGCGTTGTAAAAGGTTCAACACCGCAAGCTGCTTCAACAAGGTCACTGCATCCATACGCACACGGCCAGCTCCTCACTATCGCAAATGCAATAATTGTTCTCCGAACCATTCACCACCTCACCGTCCTGCTACATCCACTACTGTAGTCTACTGTAGGTGGAGGTCCTGCAACATCGACTACTGTAGTCTACTGTAGGTGGAGGTCCTGCTACATCCACTGCTTTAGTCTACCGTAGGTGGAGGTCCTGCTACATCCACTGCTGTAGTCTACTGTAGGTGGAGGTCCTGCGACATCCACTGCTGTAGTCTACTGTAGGTGGAGGTCCTGCGACATCCACTGCTGTAGTCTATTGTAGGTGGAGGTCCTGCTACATCCACTGCTGTAGTCTACTGTAGGTGGAGGTCCTGCTACATCCACTGCTGTAGTCTACTGTAGGTGGAGGTCCTGCTACATCCACTGCTGTAGTCTACTGTAGGTGGAGGTCCTGCGACATCCACTGCTGTAGTCTACTCTAGGTGGAGGTCCTGCGACATCCACTGCTGTAGTCTACTGTAGGTGGAGGTCCTGCGACATCCACTACTGTAGTCTACTGTAGGTGGAGGTCCTGCGACATCCACTGCTGTAGTCTACTGTAGGTGGAGGTCCTGCTACATCCACTGCTGTAGTCTACTGTAGGTGGAGGTCAGGTCAGAGGTCAGGTCAGTGTGCTGTGTACTGCCGTTGGCCTCACACTGTGCCGTAGGTTAAAGGTCAAATGGAATGATTTTGAACAACTCTGTTGTCTGCTGTTAATCACCCTCGACCAACGGGGGGGGGGGGGGGGGTGGGGGGGGGGAGGTATGTCGGCGAGAAGTGAAACGAGGCGTCCTTGTCTGCGCGGGTCATCTGGTCATTTGGGTGGCCGCCGAGCGCTGCCCGTCGGGCAGAGATGTTGAGACGGACGTCGCGCATAAGAGTTTGAAAGGACTTTCATCCTTCTAGAATTACCGCTAGGTTCGCTTTTTATGATGCAACGTTCACATTCTCGAGGCGAGAGCTCGAGCGCACGGCAAGCACCATCGCAATGTGGAGACTGTCAAGCCCTGAGACCAATGAGGTGGAAGCCCCTCCTGCTAACAGGAGAGACGGCCTACCGCCTTCTTACGTCCTTCGATTATTCATTTACCTTCAAGGGACCGTGAACAATGGAGAACCAAGTGTGCCATGGAAAGAATTAATGAATGTTCTCAAGGTTTGCCTTAGCAATGCTTCTTGCCATTCACTCCTAGCTCTGGCGTTTGTCGTGCCTTCAGTTACGTCGCGTCCGAGTTATTTCTCTGGTCTGCAAAATTAAAAGCAATTTAAAATTGATTCGCTACGAACTTCCCTTGCATTTATTAGCCGAGGATGCCAACCTACAAGTTGTTGTTGGAATCACAGGAAATTGGGCCGCCAGGACAGAAGGAGGAAGGAGTGAATCACGGCTGAATTCAAGCCACAATACCCTTTTCACAGAGGGGTCATAAAACAGGTACATAGAAAGGGCAAACCCATAATTAGTGCTATAAGTGACACCTGTGTTTATCCTGCGATGATACCTCTGTGAAAAGGGTGTCTAAACTTGTGCTGAACCCTGTGTCTGTTTATCGGTAACAATAGAACTGTATCTTTTTGTGCGTTCCTGTGGTGCATTCAATATGGTCGACCCAGTGGTTGAGGAATTCCCACTGCATTATTTAACACACAAGGACGGTAAACTCATCTTTCTTATCAAAAAAATGCTTTAAGCTTCAATTTTTGGTTCTCCTTTAGAGAAAATATACCGTCCAGTTTCTTAAGGGCTGTCGCGATGGTAGCAGAACCAACAGACCGTTCCACATCAGCGGCAGCCATCAAATCAAACCCGTCCCAGATCTGTCTGAACGGGATGGGGGGGGGGGGGGCCCAGACCAGAGCAAATAAAACATGATCTCGCAGAATCGTCTGGTTCCCATGCTAGAGTCTCCGGATCATTGGATACAAAACATGGCCGCCTTCCCGCCTCACCTTCCTTGCACTCCAGCGCCACCCGGGACTCCAGGTTGTCCATCTGCATCTGCAGCCTCTTCAGCGTCAGGTCGTTCTCGCGGGACTTGCGCTTGTAGGCGATGAGCACGAGGATGACGATGATGAGGAGCAGGCCGCCGCCCGCCGCGATGCTGACGATGGCCGGCAGGGTCAGCAGGCTGTCGGACAGGATGTGGACCGCGCCCGGCGACACGCGCAGACCGCCCACCTGGACCTGGGCGAGAGACGAGCCCGAAGGGGTCAAGAGGTCAACGATCAGACGTTCACATGTATTTATCACGGTGATATGACATGAAGTCACCCACTGTCCTAATAGGCAGGATATGAGATCGCCTGGAGGAAGCGCGTCACGCTACAATCTCCTCCAAAAGGCCAAATAAACGTTCAGGAGAAGAATGTATTTGACACACAATATGGCGGCTGGCAAAAAGCACTGTAAAAAAAAAACACAACTTTATCCAGGACTGCAGCTAAATGGACAAGTAGGAGGTCAAACACATGCGGACTCCTACAAGCAGGCTCTGGGTTCTGGGGGTCTGGGGTGTGCACTCAATAAGAGAGCAGCTGAGCGGAAATAATTGCGGTGGGTTGGGCCAGAGCAGGGCACCCTGTCTGACCCCTTTGACCTCTCTCCTCCAGGTCGTGCTGCTCCCTGTCTGACCCCTTTGACCTCTCTCCTCCAGGCCGCGCTGCACCCTGTCTGACCCCTTTGACCTCTCTCCTCCAGGCCGTGCTGCTCCCTGTCTGACCCCTCCTTCGGCTGGAGGAACCACGAGGAGAAGGGGGAGACCATGGAGCCAGCAGCTCCACACATACAGTATATGTATAAAGTATATATGCACTGTATGTATATCCTGTAGATATATATGTATATATACATATGCACACCGGAATATACATTGTATATTATACATATAACAATATATATTGTTTGTGTCTTATTAGCTAGGTATTCACTTAATGTGTAATTTACGACCTGTAATGTATTTTGTACTCATTTTATGGGATACATACTATTGGATTCTTTTACTTACCTTCCTAGTGACTACGGGCGGAAAATAGCAATTTGCTAAAACCTGGTGCATGTAATCGATCCTTGTTTTATATAAGGTTAATGTTCTTTGTATAAAATCCCAGTTCAAACGAAAGAGAGAGATGAGGAGGGCAAAAAAAATCAAGCCACCTAGAGACATTGTTCCCCACAAAAAAAAAGCTAAATCTATATATATAGAATGAGTATATATTGGTTTATGATACAATTGGTACATACAGCAATATAAAAACATGCCCCAGTGGAGAGAGGGCCAGCGACAGCGGTTCCTGTACTGACCATCACTTTGTACTGTCCCGTCAGGTTAGGTGGCTCACACAGCAGCTGGCTCTCTGACAGGGTGACGGAGCAGGGCGTGTCCCCGATCAGCACCGTGTAGTTCAGCTTCACGCCTCCCGTCGCGGGGGGGACCAGGTTCCTGCCCTGTACGCACGCAACAGCGGCACGCCAGACACACCGGACACACACGCGCACAGCTTGACATCATTTCCTGGGCTCGCTCAAACACCAAATCCAGACACGCAACCGGACTGAGTGACCCGGCTGCTGGTTAAACAGGATGATGTTGACTGCTGTCGTGATCCAAGACCAGGGGTTTGGTGGGGAGAATCGGGGGCCTTACCTTGAGGATGATGGGCGAGCCGGGCTTCTGCTCCAGGACCCCGTTGGAGCTGAGCGGCTCGAAGTAGGGGTTGGGGTAGTAGAGGAAGCTGGTGCTGTTGTACACCAACAGCGCCTGCACGTTGTTGAACACGAAGCCAAACTCGTCCGCGTGCTTCGCCGTGTCCGGGCCCAGGGGGTACTCCCCCATCAGGGAGGGGGCCAGGCAGCTCATGCAGGTGCTGTTGACCACCTTACACACCTGTCAGGGGCATGTCAGAGACGACATGTGGTCAGTCTTGCACGTGTATGTATCTGTTTTTAGTGTATGTATGTGTTTGTGTGTGTGTGTGTGTGTGTGTGTGTGTGTGTGTGTGTGTGATGAAAAAGTATTTCTTCAACAACACTTTTTGACAGAAAAACATTTGCTATAATAGAGCATGATCATGGCAAGACTCAGGCAGCCAATTACCAAGCATCGTCAATGAGACAATAGGTGTACATGATTCTTACAGGGAAACTTTCACATCGTGAGCTGTATCAACAAAGAAAACAAAGGTGAGGGGAGTGACCATCGTGGAGAGTTAAGCATTGGCCATGGTCGAAGTCAGCCATGGCGGGAGCGGACAAGTTACTTTGCAATATACTATCGGGGAAGTGAACATTTCTGCAAGGCTGTAAGACAGTTAAAGGAATCTACACATCAAAGAAGTCAGGAGCTTGGCATGGCCTCAGTATCAGTCTTCCTGGCTGCAGTGGCCATGCGAACGCTAACTAACTTAGCACCTTTCAATTAGAGAGAAGAAGGGAGCTATCTCTAGGTGCAAGGAAAGTACACAGTATACAAATGCCTTTTAAAATGATAAGTAACAATGTAAACAAGGTTATATCATTTGCATATAATTGTATGTTATCATTAGGATATTCTTTTTCCACGACAGTGTAAAAGTGTGTGTGTGTGTTTGTATGTAAGTGTATGTGTGTGTATGTATGTGTACGTGTGTGTGTGTGTGTGGGGGAGTGTGTGTGCGTGTGGGGGAGTGTGTGTGCGTGCCTATGTGTGTCGAGGCAAAGTGAGTTGGATTATAGAGAACGATAAAAAACATCAACAACCATTCAAAGAAAACAGTGAGGTGCTGTGGATGGTGTTGCAGGCTGCCAGCCCACCCAACATGCTCTGATGACCCCCCCCCACCCCCCACCTCCCAAAGACACAAATCCAGAAGCAGTCAACCACAACACACCCAGGATCTCACACAATGTACACTTTTGTGTTCGTTACTTCTACACCACGACAAGCATGTCGTTTTATTTTGTGTGTATACACCGATGCAGAGGACGTCGGCTAATGGTGCTAAGAGCTAAGGTGCTTGCTTGGCTGGGAACACAGCATGCACAGCATCTCTTAACAAGTCCACAGTACAATCGCTGCTACTTGCATGGTTAATTAAACTCTTTAAACATGAGTTTAATGTATATACCTTTTGTATTATGGGTTAGTGCTATTTTGTTATTCTGGCTGCTCTTCATAGCCTAGTATTTATGTTTGGAGTTAAAATGACTGGTTGTCAGAGAAAAGCCAGTAAGCAGCAGTTCATAGTTATCCTCCCTGATCCTTCCTGTGTACGTGTGTGTGTGTGTGGGGGGGGGGGGGGGGGGGGGGGGGGGGGGGGGGGGGGTCTCTGTGCTTGTGTGCGCATATGGGATGGTGTTTGTGTGTGTTTGTGTGTGTGTGTAGGAGGGAGAATCAAAATTGATATTTACATTTCTTGGTATTCTGCTTTCTCTTTTTCCAAATCTCCTTCTCTTCAGCTAGCAGCTCACAGCTCTCTCTCTTTCTCCCCCTCTCTCTGCGCCTCTCTTTCTCCCCCTCTCTCTGCGCCTCTCTTTCTCCCCCTCTCTCTGCCTCTCTTTTTCCCTCTCTCTCTCTCAGAATCTTCATCAGAGGTAAATATCATCAAAGACTCCGAAACACCGGCTCGGCTGCACCCCCCCCCCCCCCCCCCCCCCCCCCCCGAATCTCCATCTCCATGGCGATGGCGGGGAAGGGTCGATGCAGAAACGCCCACTTCTCTCTGAACTGGTGCATCAACACCTGGCAGCCACTAGAGATTAGTGTGGGAGCAGACTCCCAACCAGACGGGTGAGAGGTGTGCGAGCGTGATCACCGGGCACAGCAGGGGGGGGGGGGGGGGGGTCTTTGTCAAACTCCACTTTGAGCAAAACTGCAGTGTGCTTCAATTGGTCTGCGTATGTTTGTATATGCCAGTGTGTGTGTGAGTGTTAGTATGTGGTGTGTGTGTGTGTGTGTGTTTGGTTGTGTGTGTGTGTGTGTGTGTGTGTGCAAATTGCGTTACTTTCCTAGTGTGGGTCTACAGTTTGCATTTCTCAATCATTCAGAGCAAATTGAATGTAGGCGGGGACTAAATGATGGAGTTTGTAAAGTTCCAGAGCTTGGCCCCTGGCTCTGTGTTGCTAAGGGTTGGCTGGACCCGCTTGGTTGTGGCCGGGTTCAGCGAGCAGTCAGTGCTTCTGCAGAACCAGAGGCTTCCTCCGTGACGGGAAAAGAAGACTGACTAGCCAACCGTCACAGCGACTGTACATTAACAGCTTATTGGTGAGGCTGTGTGTGTGTGTGTGTGTGTGTGTGTGTGTGTGTGTATGTGTGTGTGTGTGGTTACACCGCCCCCGGCTTCTTCAGTGTTTCGTCATATTGTCCTTTAAGAATTACAAGTTTGCATGCTAGCCACGCATCAAGGGAATGAACATGAGCTTTTGAAAAATTGATGCTACAAGATAGAGCTGCTGACGTTTTCTTTCTTTCTTTCTTTCTTTCTATAATTGGCTTCCATTGAATAAAATGTTCACCAAATAGGAGATCAAAGTTAATTAAAATAACTCCATGAAGTTTAGATTGAGCTGGTGGAAAACCACATTGGAGTGCTAATGAAAAATGTAATAAAAAAAAGAATTCAAAAACGAAACAAAACACAGATGTGTATTTAGATATACAGATATACTTAAATGACATGTTCAACGTGACTGAAGCATTTGTCGTACCCTATGAAGCGACCAAGAGCAGCGATGCTTTTAAAAGTTGCTGTCTAGTGAAACAGCAAATATGTTGCTTAGTGTCATGGACCTCAAAACAAATCACATTGTTATCCATTAGCTTCAGTCAGCCGACTAAAACATATTTCACATTTCGGTCGTTTCACCATCAAGGAAGAGATGACAGAATTTATGTTCCTGCGATAAATATTGATTGAATAATTTCCTATGCATAATCCTTTATTAATAAATGTTGATGTGAACATATGGTCATACATGGTTGTCATGGTGAAATGTAATAAGCTTGCCACGTATAAAACGACGATGCATGCAAAGTAACCGGCAGCTCTGACTACCAGACGCTCCATCTATCTGATACTGTGTGCGAGTGTGTGTGTGTGTATTTTGTACTCTTCCCTTGAACACAAACAAGGTTAAAGCTGTTCACGTTCCAGGGCATGTCAATCGCATCCCAGTGATGCATCTGCACAATATGGCTCCACGTAAATATTTGTACTTACTATACTCGCTTAAGATACAGCTTTCCATGGCTTTTGTTCTGCTCTGCAGCAGCGGGATGTTGCAGAGGCAGGACACACTCATGGCATTCGATTGGGCAGGAGCCAAAGCAACCCTGTTGTATAGCGGTGGGTTCTGGTCCCAGCTAATCCCGTGCAGAAGAGGGGACTTCAGTACACTAGCCTGTAGTCTGGCGCAAGACACAACAATGTGTCCACTCACTGGAGGTGCGGTAGGGAATCGGATTGCACAAGGGCCGCGTGTTGATAGAGTGACCGTCGGCTATAACAGAGATAGAGGAAATAAGTGGAATGGTGGCCTCTCCTGCCTTCTCTCCTCTGTTCAGACAGAACTGGGGGGGGGGGGGGGGGGTGGCGGCAGGGGGGCAGGGACCGGTCAGCTACACGCAAGTAACTTACTGGCGAAATTCATTCCTATGATACGCCTGTGTTGCTGCAGCCGAGTCTGGCCATGAAAATATCTCTGCTGGCCATGGGAGTGGAGAAAGGGAGATGAGTGGAGAGAGAGAGTGAGAGAGAGATAGAGTGAGAGAGAATGGGAGAGAGAGAGAGAGAGAGAGTTAGAGTGGGAGAGAGAGAGAGAGAGAAAGAAAGAAAGAGAGAGAGAAAGAAAGAGTGAGAGAGAGAGAGAGAGAGAGAGAGAGAGAGAGAGAGAGAGAGAGAGAGAGAGAGAGAGAGAGAAAAAGTAATAGTGCAAGCGATAGCTCTTCAGACAGTAGGACAGATAGGTTGGACGGTGCGTGGGCGATCTGCTCGAGGTTATCCAGTCGAGGGTCACGAAGGGGCTAATGTACTGCCGGCTAGCCGACGTCAACAGCTTCTGCTCTGACTCACTGCTACACCGCATCCTAGCCGTCTTCCTGCATGCCTGCTGGTCACACCAACTGCTACGGAGAACTAGCCACTTGGCTTGGACATAAAGGTTTCGGAGTGTGCACGGAGCTGAACTGCGTAATGGACACCCCCCTCTACATGAGATTGCCGGCGATTTTTGCAAGGTTTCCCTTAAGTGCTTCTCCGAGTTGCGGGGGCGCATGTACGTCGATACAGAGGGGTGATGGAGCAGTACACATGGAGAAGGGGCGTGTGAGTGATATGCGGAGACAACCGTTCCTCCAACAGAGTTCCTACACACTCTACCAGCTGATGTATATATATATAGACAAGGCAACAATAGCGCTAAGGATAACAACGTGCGTTAATCAAGGGTCTTTCGAGGTGAGACAATGAGGGAAGCTGGACTGCTGTGAACTTGAGACACATACTGGCACGAGTATGTCTGAAACTTTAAATCGCTAAGTAGATGGAAAATAACTACATGCAATAAAAAATGAAAACAAAGATGGATGGACAGATAGATGCTTTCAGGGTTTGGCAGTTCTCTGACTCTTTGATGCTCCGAGCCTTCAAAGCAACTGCACACACACACACAGAACCAAGACCACTTAATGGTGGAACGCATGGCATTCAAAATCGTGACGGGACAGGGAGGGGGAAAGAAATGCACTTTAGCCGCAAAAGAATAAACCACCTTTTAGCTTTAATCGGGGCGATGATTAACGATTCAATTGTGGGTGTAGCTGACAGGTACAGAGTGTGTCGTAGAGAACATTGTCTCTTAGTCACACTTGTTCCCTTTTGGGAATCTTTTGCAGGTGACTCGAGGGTGAGAGAGGAGAGGAGAGGAGAGGAGAGGAGAGGAGAGGAGAGGAGAGGAGAGGAGAGGAGAGGAGAGGAGAGGAGAGGAGAGGAGAGGAGAGGAGAGAGGCAATTTGGTTTTGGTGGGAGGCAGGTGATCGGTTGAAAGGCTCCTTGACAAGAAACCAGTCCTGATTGCTATGGCATCTCCGTCTGTTTCACTGCATTCACTGTAAATACAGTTAGGCTCCTCCTGCTGTTTCACTGTATTCACTGTAAATACAGTGAGGCTTCTCCTGCTGTTCCACTGTATTCACTGTGAATACAGTGAGGCTTCTCCCCCTGTTTCACTGTATTCACTGTGAATACAGTGAGGCTTCTCCCCCTGTTTCACTGTATTCACTGAGAACAAAGTGAAACTGCTTTACTGTATTCACTGGAGAGTAATGCGTTGAATACAAATAAACGGGATCATTCATGGATAAACACAATCAGTTCTCTGGTTGAGGAGGTCAACCTGTGGGTGCAGGAGGTCCCTGTTTATGTTTGGCGGTAGGTGTGTGGGTGGGGGTGGGGGGAGGGGGGACAAGCTGGTAAGAAGAGGAACATCTTTAGTTTAAAAAGCGAGACTGCATAGCACACGCACACACCCACACGCACACACACACCCACAAACACACACACACACACAGCTTAGTCAAAGGCTCTTTTATGAAATGTCTGGGAAACCTCCAGCCTCCCTCCCTCGCTCCCTCCCTCTCTAAACATACAACACTACGCCGGTGACTTTGTCCCGGTAATTGCGGCGGCATCGCATTTCACTGGGGTCTTTCAGGGAAAGCCAGTCCTCTAATGGAGGAATATCAGCACCGAGCCATCAGGCTGCAGTGCACACACTCAAATATTGTGGAACGAGATGGAGGAAGCTATTTACATTCGACAGTACCGAATGGAGCTACACAGGGAACAAATAGCGGTGCTTTGCATGCGCTCCATTTAACAGAACGCCTTGCCACTGGGAGAATGAGTGGGGGGGGGGGCTCTGTAATGAGCAACTTCTATGTACACTAAGTGTGTGTGAAACCACATCGATACATTTTTTTACGATTACAAACTATTTCTTTCTTTCTTTCTTTTTTCATTCTCTTTCTTTCTTTCTTTCTTTCTTTCTTTCTTTCTCCACTTGCCCTCCCCCCTCCCCCACCCCTCATCCGAGGCAAAGGCAAGAAATCCCATATCCTTAATTAAAAACCCGGACCCCTAAGGAGAGGAGCACAAATGCAATTTGTAACGATCCCCCCCCCACCCCCCATGGCCTTGGGCTCTGATTATGCACAGGGACCCCCGTTATGCTGACCAACGAATTCCTCCAGCAGTTAATCTTCCATTGAAACCCATTAAAGCCCCCTGCCCCTACAACCCTGCACACCTCCACTCAGCCCCACTCTCTCGCGCACCCCAACCCCACCCTTCCCTACCCCACCCGCCTTACCCACCCACCCAGGCTCCACATCTGCCACTGTTACTCCCACACGTTCTCACTGGCTGGCTATGGAGCTAGAACCACTTGTGTGTGTGTGAGAGGGGGGGGGGGGGGGGGGGGGGGGGGGGAGGAGGAGGTGGGGGGGACTAAATGATGGCGGGAGACCATTACGTTACACTATACAGCATCATATTGCAATACATTACACTGCTTTACTGCAGTCTCTGATCCGACCACAGACCGGACGGACAGGGCCAGGCATGCAGATGTTACTGTGTCTGTGTCTATATCTGCCTGCTAGTGTGCGTGTGTGTGTGTGTGTGTGTGTGTGTGTGTGTGTGCGGAGCTAGATCCAGGGGCTAACTAGTCGATACTCTGTAAGGCCGGAGGCGGCAAGTGAGAACTCTTAATTAAACACTCCTGGACCTTCTGTCTCCCTCCGCGTCTGCTGCATTATGCAGATGCGTGCTGGAGTGTTTCAAAGACCGGATGGGGCTCCAGTGGGAAGATGGAGCGCGCGTAGAGGGAGCTGCTAGCCGGCTACCCCCGTCACCCCATCACCCCCACCCTTCCTCTCGCCATATTTCACCGCAAGCCAAACATGGCTGAGGCTGCTTTGTACAGCCATGTAAACGGAGTCAAGCAGGACCTAGTTAGCGCCCACTACACAGCGCACGCGTCAGTCATCGCAGTCTGAAGTCATCCGGGATTTATGCGGTGCGCTTTCAGCGGCGAGGCAGTGCTTACGTTGACAGATTCCCGTCCGCCGTACTTCACTCGGATCCTGGGCTCCTGAACCACGTCCAGGTTGGTTCCCGTCACCGTCAGAGGGGTGTGTCCACTGGGAAAGGAAACACAGCCAAGGGTTCAGTGAAACGCCATTGTTCGGGGGTGTATTCAAAGAAAAGATGAATGGGGCTTTCACATTGTGATCTCTGTCCCAGACAGGCAGTTTGTGTGTTGCTGTGATCGTTTACACTGATGAATGCTGAAACAGAACAATTTATGTCAATAGAGTCCCACTAGCCAGAGTGATGTTTGCAAAATGACACTGCCATTTATACGGCAGCCATTCACAAGAGTATGCAGTAAACATATTGAACTGAAAACCTTCTCCGTGTTGTATCACAAGCACAATGACAACATTAAATTGTAACAGGTTGATCTCTGAAGATGGTGACTATAACCTTTATTTTTTCCCTGACCAGTGGCTGAAGCACCACACATTTTTCTTTGAAATGCGTAAAGTGGTTGGGTGGTAGTGTAGGACTAGTAAGCATGTAGCTAGTTAGCATGCAGTGTTTTCAGCATATAGCGCCGAGCAGCTAGAAAAAAGCACGGTGGTGGTACACCATAAGCAATAATAAACTAAAATAAACTAAACAAAACATGAGGGAGACTGCCAGCGTGTTAGTTGTTGCATCGTTTGTGTGTTTTTGCTGCTGGTCAGGGTTGAATGGGTGAGTAGAATAAAAGGCGGCAGCAGGAGTTAGCCATGCGAGCAGAATGTACTCTATGCAGCCTGTGTCCATGTTGTACTGTTGTTGATTCATAAAGAAGAACCCCAGACCCAAAGCATGTGGGCCAGGTCTCACTGGTTTATTTCATTCTGCGCTGGAGGCCCACAGAAAATGTGTGGTGGAGAGAACATAAGCGATAGCTTTCCGCACTTTTCACCTGTACGAATGAGGAACTATACACTTGTACGTCCAACGTCAACGGCCCCTGTTATAAATATCCAACCATCTGCACCCCAACCCCGCCGACCACCGCGGAGCTCTCCGACGTTGCCGAGGCGTCTGCTGTGGACTCACACCTCTGATGAGTGTGACGCTTACCACTTTTTAGCTTCTATCGCCACTCTTTCTCCTGTTGTTGTTGTTGTTGTTGTTGTTGTGTTTTTTTTCCCGGGTGTGGCAGACGATCCATCTGCCAAACACATTCCACCGATGGATCGACGCTCCGGGGACATTTGTTTTTCATTAAGTCGTCCAGAATAGCTTCCTTAGCTGCCGCCCGTCTCGTGCTATACGTTGCTATAGGCGCCGGTGTCGCGACGGCAGGTCGGCAAGACGCTCCGCAAACACTGATTAGCAGTGATTGGAAGTAGCACATATTGACCCCTGTCCTGCTCATTATCTCGCTCACGCTTGAGTTGAAGAGGAAAGTCCTTATCTGGAGTTGATAGGACATGATGGAGTGTGTGTGTGTGTGGGGGGGGTGGGGGGGGTCTAGCCACAGCGGACCACCGGGGTGGGGGGGGGGGGGGGGGGGGGGGCTGCGGCCACCGTACCTGGCGATGCTCCATTCCGGCTCGATGCGGACGACGGTGGGGTCGTCAATGTACTCGAAGCTCAGGCTCTCCCGGACCTGGGCGCGGTCCACACTCACGGTGATCTGCACCGCCCCCACCCCTGACTGGGAGGGGGCGGAGTAGCACACGATCTCCGTCACGGTGCGGCTGCCGGGGGGGGGGGGGGAGGGGGGGGGGGGCACATGGGAGACGTAAATATTCTGTGAGCGCACCATGTCTGAGATACACAAGGTATATAGTGATATACAAGGACGCATGTACACACGCACACACGCATGCATGCACACACACACGGCAGGAGATGGCAGAAGTGTGACACATCTGCTTTCTCCCTGTCAACCACCTCTTTGAATTTGTCCCACTTCATTAACAGCGGTGCCCCCTGCCACCCTTTCCCTCCCAGTCTCTCCTCTTCCTCCACCGAGAGAAACACACACACACACACACACACACACGCACGCACACCGGTGAAACGGCAAATCCAGTAATTAGCCTCTATCTCATTAAGGTTGGCCTGACTGCTCAACCCTCTCAACGTTACAATCAGACAACGCCAGAAAGAGCTTTAAATAGATACCTAGCAGGAGGGAAGGAGAGGGAGAGACAGAAAGAGTTAGGGAGTGAGAGAGAGAGAGAGAGAGAGAGAGAGAGAGAGAGAGAGAGAGAGAGAGAGAGAGAGAGAGAGAGAGAGAGAGAGAGAGAGAGAGAGAGCGAGACTGGTGATTGGTGATGACGCAGAGCGAAATGGTTAATAGTTTATTTTTCCGTGCAAGATTTTGTTGAAGCTATTATTAGAGGCCTTCAATGCAGTAGGTCATCAGAACCTTATTAAGGTTTACCAGAGAGATAGAAAGAGAGAAAGAGCAATAGAAAGAGAGAGATAGAGACATAGAGAGATTGAGATAGAGACATAGAGATAGCTGTCCTCCAAGGGTTTTCGCTAATGCCTAAAATGTAAGGAGCAAGGACAGGAGATAGGAGAATTACTGGAGATCCCAGAAATAATAGCTTGTTATACAATGGAGATGTTCCTATTCCTGACCTGGGCTTGGATTTCTAAAAATTTAACTCAAAGCCTGATCATTTATACATTTAACGCTCACTATCACTTTTATCTAAAATAAGGTATTATGCTTTGTACGCAAGTTGTCCAAAATATCGAAAGTACACAGCATCAATGTCTTTATATAGTTGGACCAGTGACATCATTGGTCTGATTTGGAAAAATGACAATAATGGTCTAGAACATCTCCACGCATTCTCAGAAGAAACAGAGTTGATTTCTCCGCAACAGTGTGTGAAGCAGAACTCTCTTATTTCACATAATAGTTACAGTGGGTGTTACATGTATAAATGCTATGGCTTTCAGTTAAACATTTTTGAAATATTTAGTTGCACACTCATCTATGGAAAGGTTTTCAAAACGTTCCTAAAGATGAAGGTAACTTCACCACTAGTGGTAGTAGTAGTGGTGATGGTAGTAGTGGTGGTGGTGGTAGTGGTGGTGGTGGTGGTGGTAGTAGTGGTTGTGGTGGTAGTGGTGGTAGTGGTGGTGGTGGTAGTGGTGGTGGTGGTGGTAGTAGTGGTGGTGGTAGTGGTGGTAGTGGTGGTGGTAGTAGTGGTGGTGGTAGGAGTGGTAGTGGTGGTGGTAGTAGTGGTGGTGGTAGGGGTGGTAGTGGTGGTGGTAGTAGTGGTGGTGGTAGGGGTGGTAGTGGTGGTGGTAGGAGTGGTAGTGGTGGTGGTAGTGGTAGTAGTGGTGGTGGTAGGAGTGGTAGTGGTGGTGGTAGTGGTGGTGGTTGTAGTGGTGGTGGTAGGGGTGGTAGTGGTGGTGGTAGTAGTGGTGGTGGTAGTGGTAGTAGTGGTGGTGGTAGGAGTGGTAGTGGTGGTGGTAGTGGTGGTAGTGGTGGTTGTAGTGGTGGTGGTAGGGGTGGTAGTGGTGGTGGTAGTGGTGGTAGTGGTGGTTGTAGTGGTGGTGGTAGGGGTGGTAGTGGTGGTGGTAGTGGTGGTGGTTGTAGTGGTGGTGGTAGGGGTGGTAGTGGTGGTGGTAGTGGTGGTAGTGGTGGTTGTAGTGGTGGTGGTAGGGGTGGTAGTGGTGGTGGTAGTGGTGGTGGTAGGGGTGGTAGTGGTGGTGGTAGTGGTGGTAGTGGTGGTTGTAGTGGTGGTGGTAGTGGTGGTGGTTGTAGTGGTGGTGGTAGTGGTGGTAGTGGTGGTGGTAGTGGTGGTAGTGGTGGTAGTAGTGGTGTTGGTAGGGGTGGTAGTGGTGGTGGTAGTGGTGGTAGTAGTGGTGTTGGTAGGGGTGGTAGTGGTGGTGGTAGTGGTGGTCGTAATGTCATAGTGCTGTAGCCATAGGGTGCAGTCTCACCCGTAGAACTCGCAGGTCTGGTTGCCAAACTGCACGCTGACGTTGCTGCCCGCCCCCAGGTTCTCCCCCAGGATGGTGACTTTGGTCCCGCCGGACTCTGGACCTCTGCTGGGAGACAGGCCCGTGACCGAGGGCATCTGGACCACACACAGCAGACCAGGGGAATGAGAGAGGTCGACGAATAGAGAGACAGGGAGAGAGACAGCGAGAGAGAGAGAGAGAGAGAGAGAGAGAGAGAGAGAGAGAGAGAGAGAGAGAGAGAGACAGATTGTAAAAGAGAGAAAGAGAGCGAGAGAGAGAGAGAGAGAGAGAGAGAGAGAGAGAGACAGACAGAGAGAGAGACAGACAGAGAGACAGAGACAGAGGCAAGAGGCAGTGAAAGCATGACAAATTATTTCTAGGATGAGAAGAAGTGATAACATCTCTGAGGCAACACATAGTATTTGGATCCTAAATACCCTCATCATTACCGCAGACCCAAAGCCAAAAGCAGCAGGCATTACCATCGCCTGCCCGCTGGCATGCAATAGATTGCTAGAGGATCAAGAGAGGATATCAGCCAGAGCTCCTAAAGTCTTTCAGAGATCCTGCCTCCACGCTTTACATTGCTGAGCTTGTCTGAAGACTTTTCTTTTTGACGTGAGTGAAAATAACTAGTGTTTACAACAGCGGGCTGGCACACAGCCTCTGTTCGAGTAGGAGTCCGGGCCTGGAGACAGACACACGGGGGGAATACGGAAAATATCAGAGGAGACAGCCAGCCACGCTGAGACATGCAGATTGGACAGCCTCCTCCTCCTCAACACAAACATAGAGGGACACAAGCATACAAACAAAGTAACATGCCGAAATATAGAATGTAAAAGGTCAACTAATACAATATTTCTCTCTGAAACACGCATGAAATCACACACGAGTTCACGTGTGTTAACGTGATTAATGGCGGGGACTCATTGGGACAACCAGCTCAAGCTGGTTCACATAAAACATTCTCGTGTCTTCTCGTACCACACTGGACAACAAATTGGCGTGCAAAATTGCAGGCGTCGCAAAAGAAAGTATTTGCTCAGGTTTAATTCAACCCCCCCGTCCCGTCCCCCCCCCCCCCCCCCCCCCCCCCCCCCGTCCCGTCCCGCCGCGCTCCCAAGGACGGCGGCTCAAGCGCTCTGAAAACACACGGCTGTGTTTCCCGTCTGCCGATAACCGCGCAGGGAATGCTAATTGTGAAGGTGTGAGGGGCAACGTCGAAGGGAAAGCTGCAAGCTAGGTGGCAATAGTGGGATGAAGACAGGCGTGTGTGTTTTTGTGTGTGGTATTTATGTGGCAGGGGGAAGCGACAGAGAGAACACGGCGAAGACAACGAGTGCAGGAGATATGCAGAGCGATGAGACAGGCGATGCTGATGCAGCGCCTCAATTTGCACTTCGCAACACGCCGCAATCTAATTGCGGCGTGTTTTAAAACAACGTTTAAAGCCCTTTCCATTACGAGGTCAAGGAAACAAAATGGTATCAGCACGTTGTTCCTGTTAGCATTCAAATTGGGATGTTCAAACTAAGTAACACGGATCAGATGACAAGGAATTACAAAAGTGTCCTTGTGTCCTATTTTCGCAATTCTGTATTAGACTAGAGAAACACTTAGAGAAAGGAAGAGCATTAAGAAGCTGACTATACCGCCTGTCATCAAATAGCAAAATGACTAAACGCTCAACTATTAGCTAGTTTTCACAAATCGGAGATACCTGAAATCTCATTTCTCATAGTTGTATCTTTGTGATGGTCTTACCATGTGAGACAACCGTCAGTCAGTGCCTGAATACTAGTGAACTAGCGAGCTTAATATGTTGTTCTAATACCGGATAGCCGACATCCATTACCACACTTAGAATGTGCAGCCAAAACCATTACATTAGGCAACATTTTGCTGCTGGACAACAACAAGACCCACACAAACAACACCCATAGGAGAACTGCTCCTATGGGTTCCCTCCTATTCCCTCTCAAGATGCAAGGACACTTTGTTTTATGCCTAGTCATCTGACTACATAAATAACATTTATTTAGCTGATGCTTTTGTCCAAAGCGACTTACAATAAGTGCATTCATCCATGAAGATATAACCCAAAACGTGCAAGAGTTATTTGAGTACATTCAATTAATCAAATAACCAAACTGCTTTAAGTGCTACATTGTAATAATAGATGTGGAATTAAGCTATATGTAAGGAATATATTACTTTTTTTTATCATATTTTCCTCATATATTACTTTTTTAATATTTACTCATCCAATATAAAACCAAAACCTGTTTTGCCTAATTGTAAAGCACGATTGGCAAATTGATTTTGTTTTAATTTGATAAAAACAGATGTATCTGTGTTTATTGAACAAAGGAAAGGTCTCATAATACATTTTAAAACTGACAAAACACAGGAGGCTAATAAGGGCCATTGTGAGAGGTCCCCCTAAAACATTTGGTGCAGATCAGACAAAACCTAATAACCAAAATAAAAGGTAATTTTGGAAGAGATTTGCCTCTCACACAGTCACTGCGGGGCATCAATTAGCCCGTCTGTTGCCATGGCAACTAATGAAGATCATTATATGGCCTCAGCATGTTGGATTTAAAAATGCTTTTAATAAATTGGACACAAAAATAATCAAGTAAAATATCATTTGTTTCAGGTTGGGCAAGTGAGCTCTCTCCTACTCCCCTCTCTGGTCTATTAGCAGTGTGATTTAGAATCAGAGTTCTTGCGTCAATCATCGTACCACGAAAGAGTAGAGTTGAGAAGAGCGGGTCTTCAGTTCTGGCCGGCACTCCCCCACACACAGCTGGACGGGTCCGGGCTGGCTGTCTGCCGGAGCCGGGTCCATCTCACACACGATCCTACACCACGCAAGAAGGTAGAAAGAATGAATGCAATCAACCGCCAACACCTCAGGTACCCTGATAAAGTCGCTTTCCTTAATTCAATAGACTAGCAGCCACATCAGCAGTTTTTGAAGTTTGTGACCGCCAGGGGAAATTGCATTTTTTGTTATTGTTTTCTGTAAAATCATGCACAACGCTTTTCAGTTTTGTTTTTACTTTTAAACTTAAAAACAAATTGTACATCCTGCATTTCTACTCCTTCATATTCCATTGATTGCATTACAGGGCAAGTCAACATCAATAAAGATATTGACACACACACACACACACACACTCCTCTCAGCCATCTCAACCAGCAACAATACACCCCACTCTTCCTCATCCTCCTCTTCCCCCTCAGTGCCCACTGTCCGCCCTATCCATCCCTCGCCATGGAGTACTAAAGTAAACATCAACCAATCAGACACCGGGAAGGAAGAGGTGGAGGGACAGCGGGAGAGCATGTGGGGGAGAGAGACAGAGAGAGGCATAGAGAGCTAGATTGATAGAGAGAGCGAGAGAGAGAGAAGTACGTGGAGAAGAGGTATGGTCAGGTGTTGATGGCACTTGACTCGGCTGTATCAACATAAATGACTGGTAGAGCGCTGGAGCAGATGGACCAGGTGGAGGAGAGAGTGACTGGCTGATGGGGATTGTAGTCCTGGTGCTTTGTTCCGCTCCTTAACCTTAAGCTAGGCTACTGCAGAGTCCTCCAGGACAGCTCGCTATTACAGTCAACCCCAACGGCTCGTTTAAATCAGCATGATGCTGAAGTTAATCACATAGAATGTTCCCTTTTGGCAGCCAAAAACCCTGTAACACACAACCCCCCTAGAACGAACCCTGACAACTGTGTGTCCCAAAAAACATGATTCCCTTCTCAATAAATGCATTTAAAGATGATGAGAAGCAGCGCTCAGAGTGTATCTGGTGATATATTTCCAGGTAAAACAAGTTGTGGAAGAGGGCCTAGAGTGGTTGGGACTTTACCATTAAGGGTTTTCACGGGCTACTGTGGGCATACCTACTGCTTGGTAGGAATGTTATGCTCACTAAAAACAGAGTTGCATTGTTGAATAAATGCATCATATGAATGCGGTTAAAGTGATGAAGGTAAAAACAAACGAACATTGGCACTGGTTTCATGTTGCCTTTGATTCTTAATGAATGCATGACAGCATCGTGGGCAACAGACATCCACGCTCTATTAACATAGAAACGTTCATCCAACGTGATCTTGGACGAACGTTTACAGAGCAAAGGTGTCGGGCAAACAAATGCATGAGTCAGAACAGTGTGTCATGAGCAGTTTACTTATTCTCGGTTTGTCTAGCAGGTCATTAGGCCACTCCCCCCCCCCCCCCCTGACACTTTCTGTTTAACATGGAAATATTAGTGAAGCCAGCAGCATTGTCTCCATCAGATTAGAGTGCTCTCAGATTGGCACATTGCTGATAAATTGTCCGTAACAGCTGGTGGCATGCGCTGCATTTCAATTCCAGCTGCCGGCTCACGAGACAGAGACTGTTGGTACATACATGTTTTCACCATGGACTACTCCTACACTAGTCCTGCCTATGGGATCTGTTCAGTAACAGATAACAGAGAATACCACGCTGGTCTATGTACAAACAACAACATCGTTTTTCTAAATGTCCTTTCTTATGCAGACACAGACACGCTGTGTCTGCATAAGAAAGGACATTTAGAAAAACGATTTAGGTCACTGTGATCCAAACGACTTATAGGGAATGCAGATACAGGTCTTTAAGGAGCTGGTCGGGATTAGGAATTTACTCAAGGATGCAAATATATGAGGCATTTATTTGAATTTTTATATAGTCTATGGGTCAAACACGGAATCACTCAGCTAGGAGTCAACTGCAAAAGCCTACATTAACCTAATCAAGATAATATTGGGTGTGTTAGATCGAGCATCATGAAACGCCTTGTGTCTGAGAGAGAGAGAGAGAGAGAGAGAGAGAGAGAGAGAGAGAGAGAGAGAGAGAGAGAGAGAGAGAGAGAGAGAGGGAGAGAGAGAGAGAGAGAGAGAGAGAGAGAGAGAGGGAGGGAGAAAGAGAGAGAGAGGGAGAGAGAGAGAGAGAGAGAGAGAGAGAGAGAGAGAGAGAGAGAGAGAGAGAGAGAGAGACAGCGAGGGGGGGAGACTCATGGCTCTGAGTTACAGTATTTGAACAGTGCTGAGCTGTTCGCTTACCGGAATCCAAAGTAGGCCAGAGAGAGAATTAAGGTTAAAGGCTCCTTTGAGGACATTGAATGGGACAGCCAGAGTGTACGTGTCACACAAAGAGAGAGATGGTGACAAAGAGGAAGAGAAAAAGACATAGCCCCAGCTGACTCCAAACCACTGTCCTCCATTTTCCCCAACACTGGGCATGGCTGCTGAACGTCCCTCTCCATTTTTACAGCATCTTTATCTTCTCTGCATCACTGTCAAATGAAGCACGGACACCCAGCGTATCTCTGCAGATCTCTTGGGTGAAAAAGAGGCTCAGAGCAGGGGGTCTACTTACAAAACAAACCATCTAAGTTCAACAAAACAGGAAGCTTCATGCCATCTCATGACCTCATCAGGCGGTGCCATCTAGCACAGCGATTTATCACTTGAGAGGAGCTTTCTGCTGTTAGCTACCGGGTGGTGCGAGGGATGAAGGAGGGTGGAGGGGGGTGCAGAGACGCCCAGAATGTGATGTTAGCGGAACAATTAGTGCAGGTAAACACGAGGTAAACACACACAGCTGTTGCGTGGGGGCTTAGCTGTTTGTATTGAGGATGGACAATAGCGTGCCAATTGTTATAATGACTTCAATGTTAACAAAGTCCGAAGAAGAAAAAAAACTGAGCACACCACAACTCGACGGATCAACCAATCACACGTAGCGGTGGAGACAAATAAAAGAGAATGGATTCACAAGGTGTTAGGGATTTGATTCCCACTATGGTCTACATTGCAATGGCATGTATGCCCTCACACTAAAAGCTTGGACAAAGTCATCCACCGAATGGTGTTATAATGTCTGATCTCGGTGGAGTCACGGTGAGTGACCGGGCATGTGGATGACTTACTGTTCAGCGATGATGTAACCTTCCTCCACAGGGGCACACCTCACCCCGGCCACCTCCACGTTGCCCACCATGTCCGAGAAGGACAGGCCCAAGTTCATCCCATGGATGGTCACCCTCGTGCCCCCCTCGGGAGGTCCAGCCACCGGGGTCACCTGGAGACCAAGAAAATACACTTTATTATGATGTAGTCAAGGAAGCATATTGTTTCAGGAGTTAGGAGCACACCATTCACTGGAGCATTGTGCAAAATCCCTTTTGCACAACCCACATAGAGAGATACTCTCTCATCTCTACCAAAAAGAAGTTAGTCCACACCCACAATGACCTTTTGAAAACATTCCACACTACATAGCTACACATATTTCCCCCCACAAAAGTGCATACATATACCAATTAGAAGGTATAATTAAGATTCTGGATAGAGGCCTGCTCGTTATATGATGCTCCTGCTGTTGCCACGGCCTTTAAATCTAACAAGAGGCCATATTAGCGCTTAGCATAGACCACCTCCACATAAAAGTCAATATGGCCGCCCAGCATGACCTTGGCATTAGGCGGCAGGCTGCAGAGCCCTGTTGGGGGCACCGCCCTGGCTGGCATCCAGCCCTCTCATCAGAGCTGGGGGAAGAGAAGAGAGAGCTGGGCACAGAGATGGGAGAGTGGGAGCAGGAAAAGGGTGAAGGAAGGAAATGGAGAGACGGATATCCAAGCGAGCAGATAGAGAAGAGTTCAAACGGGAGGCAAGGGCGGAGCAGAGGGCAGGTGGGGACGGGGGGATGGGAGGAGTAAAAAAAGATGGGGGGAGATTTTGCCCGTATTGTGCGGAGACCAGAGATGCCCTGCCCCTGCCCCCCCGCCATGGGCGGAGCCGCTGCTGCAATGTCAACAATCAATAAGCTATTACTGGCCATGCAGGCAGAGGTAACAAAACAAACCTAATCGCACACACACACACACACACACACACACACACACACACACACACAGCACCACCACCACCACAACAACAGGAGCAGTCAACCAGAATATTTTTCCAACTGTGTTTGAGGAGCCACAACCTACACTACGTGACGCTGGCCCCCTTAGAGAGGTGCCATAATCTCCCTTACCCTCCCCCCCATCCCCTACTACGGGTCCCAGCGGGGCGCCAACATTGTAATCTAGATTCAGTGGACATTAATTGTTCTGGATGTAAAATAAGTGTGCCACTGAAGCGCCCGGGGGACTGAATACATGAATCTTTTAGTGCTGCATGGGCATGAAGGGAGTGGTGTCGGTGGTGGGAGAGGGCGTGCACCACGACTAAATATATCCATGTCAAGCGCTGGCGGCGGCTATCCGAGTAGACTTACTGATGGTTACATAAGCAACGGAGGGAGCCAGGGGAGATGGCCATAGTACCGGGAAGAAATAGATAAAAGGGGAAAAAAACTGGGGGGAAAACCCCCAAAAATAAAACATTTGATGGAGACAGACGGACGTGAAGAGGCAGAGACGGCGGATTGAAAATGAAAGGGAAAGAAAATAGCAGCAGTGACGGAGAGGAAAGGCGCTGAGTGGTCAGGCACCATGTGGTGTCCATCAGCGGTGAGGTGGGAGAGAGGGGAGACGGGGACACTAGGCTGCTAAGAGGTATGACTGGGGAGACAAAGTGCCTGGGAGCCATGCGGGGAACTGGTGAATGGCTCAGACCAGCTCATTGGCAGAGTGGGGAAGTAATTTACCGGCACATGATCACAGGGGAAGAGACTGCCCATTCAGAGACGCGTCCTACAAGTCATCTTGATTCATGGGGTCAAGAGGGAATAGGAAGGAAAAGCAACCCTCCTATGGGTGTTGTTTGTGTGGCTCTTGTTGTTGTTGTCCAGCAGCAAGAAAATCACCATTTTTACTTTGATTCGCACATCAGCTTGCTCACACACACACACACACACACACACACGCGTACACACACACACACACACACACAAACACACAGATATACTCCCCACTCTGCGGATGCAGGCTATGCTGGCATTTTTGCCTTTAATGCACTGACCCTCAGAGGGACGAGGAAGAGAGTGCATCTCTGAACATCTTTCCCTACCCCCCCAGCCCGGGCCCGCTGCCACCCTGCCCTGCACGTGTAATCCATTTCAGAGCCGCTTCCCTGCCTGGCTTTGTCACATTGTCAATGGAGGGTCATTCCTAGCAAACAGCCAGCTAAACCTGCACTCCTCTCTCTTCCAAACTCATGCTCTCTCTTTCTCTCTCTCTCACACTTGTACCCTTATAGACATGTTCCCTCTCTCACACTCATACTTGATCTCTCTCTCTCTCTCTCTCTCTCTCTTTCTCTCAAACTCATGCTCTCTCACACTCATGCTTGCTTTCTCTCTCTCTCACTCTCTCTGACACTCATGTTCTCTCACACTTTTTTTTATAATTAAATATATAATAGAATAAAGAAATATGTAAACAGAGCTGCATAACATTTCATTTCATCCAAATATAAAATTATACATACAGATAGGAAAATATTATTTAAAATAAAATTATATTTAAATGTGGACATTGCAGTAAAAAATATAAAGGGAAATAATTAAGTAACTGTATGTACACTGCAGCACATTTCTGTAGGTTCTCTCTCTCTCTCTCTCTTTCTCTCTCTCTCTTTCTAATTCACATCTATATATATCTCTCTATCTCCAGTTCCAGGACTCATGGTGGCGGCCAGGGAGAACACGAGACTAGACTAACTTCCTTAAGACGTGGGGGGGATTTAAAATAAATAAGAAACGTTGGCGGACGAGTAGAGAGGGGTGCGATGACCTACATTGAGAAGACAAGAGAATCTCTTTGAATTCTAATCCATGGGAGAAGCCTCCAGAATAGAAGTTCCCCTTTTAGCAGATAATCTCCCGGCTACTGGGAGAGAGAGACTTGGCTTTTACAGACGAAGCAACTCGAGACACAGAAAGTGGGTAGATAACAAATAAGAAATGGTAAAGGAGAGAGACACAGAGAGCACAGACTGGCCGACGTGGCACTGTGTGGAAGTGCTGGATAGGTGGATAGTGTGGAGCGTGCAGATAGAGTTGAGGTAACGGCGTGGGTTGAAGCAGAGTTGAAGAAGACACGCGGTCAAGGTCAATAAACTGAGCTCAGTAGGTCACCCAGCTGGCCTCACACCACCAGCCTATATCTCAAAGAGTAGGACTCCAAGTGTCATGTTTTTGTTATACAAAGGCTATTAGTTACCACTGCTATTCTGTATGGCTTTTTTTATTCTCAGATATCTCCTTTCTTAGGGACATATAAAGTGGGACTTTTCTTATCGTTTAAACACTAAATACATTTCCTAGCTGGTGACTACCACAACCAAGGAATGTGAAAGAAAGTAGTGAGTACGCTCTCTGAGTGTGGCTAGATACTTTCATAACTTCATATACGTCCTTGCTGCCAATAGCAAAACGCACAACAGCTAATCTACGCTGTTCTCTGGCCTCGGTTCTGGCACACCACATTTTTTGTTAATTACTATTTAATGAGCTTGATAAAACCTCCGTAATCACTTGTTCCTGAACACACTACACCCTAAATATTTTACAGGCTCTTAAAAGTCTAAAAGAGACCAGGGATAAAGACAGTGAGGAATGGGGGGTGGTTAACACAGATGAGAACAAAATGATGTTGTTGGGTGAAATAGGAGGACTTAGACCAGACAGCCTTTTCTATCTGTGCATGTATCAGTCAATGTGCACATGCACATGCTTATATATTATTTGTATTTGCTTAGAGCATCAATGAACAAGGGTTTGTCCATCTGTGTCTGTGTGTGTGTGTGTGTGTATGTATGTGCATGTGTGTGTGTGTGTGATGCAGGAAGGGCTCACAGCAGTGATGGGGAGATCTCAGCTCCTCCTTAAATGACAGGAGCATAAACCCTCTGGATATTCAGAAGATCAACACACACAGACACACACACACACACACACTTCATGTCTGCTTCTGGGTTGTTGCGGTAGCGGAGTGAGACAAAGAAAGCAAGTGAGGGAGAGAGAACAGTATCTCTCCTACGTTAACAGATGTGTGCACCAACCTCAGTGAGCCTTCGCTGCTCTGGAGGCCACAGCTTATTGGTGGAGATGCTCTCTGAAGGCCCACCACCCCCAACCCCCAACCCCCAGCCTCATTTGATGTTGTTCCCCGTGCTGTTAGTGAGGGCTTACATCTCTTCAATATTAATAACCTACCACCAGCACGTGGCTGGGGGGGGGGGGGGGGGGGGGGGGGGGGGGGGGGGGGGGAGGGGAGGGGGAGGGGAGGGGAGGCACCTAATAGAAACATTCATTATTCAGAAGACGCATCTTGTGGTAGGCACATCTACTAATGTGCCGGCATGTTTACCAATAAGCTCCTGACGGCGGCATACGACCGCAGAGCTCTATTAAATAAATGACAACCTCTGGGATCGTCTGGGCAGGGCTGGGGAGGGGCGGGCTTAGCACTCTTGGAAAGAGGTGGGATACTTATTGAAGTGAATGGGGAGCCGGCAGGAGACGATATGACACTCTCTCACTGTCATCGTCATTTGATCCCGCGTGGTTCGATTGGCTGATGCAAAAGTGACCGGATGTACACCAGCACTGGGATTGGTCGAAAGAGTCCACAAAACCAACCACAAAAACAATGAAGCTGTAGAAGAAGTGAGGTTGATTAACTTTGAAAAACTAAATGAACTCTTATTTCGATTGTGTTGGCGTACGTTGTGGGGTGAGTTAAATGTGAATAGGAACGAGTCAACGAGGTGACAGCCAACACCTGTCCTAGCTGCCTTACACTTTTGAACATGAACATTCATAACACTCTCTCTCTCTCTCTCTTTACGTCCTTGTGCCGTACCCCTGTGTACGCTCCAGGCTCTCTGCTTTACAGAAAGCCCCCACCATGTTTTTCCTTCTCGTCTGCGTTGTTGTAAAGCTGTGAGACCAGGTCTAACGCCATAATCCCTTCCTTCCTGCTGAGAAAGATCAAATTATTCTAATAACTGTCCTTGGAAAAATAGAACAAATCAACGTAAATCAACTAAATGTATATAAATAAATACACACACACCGCCTCCACCCCGTCGTCGGGGTGGTGGGGGTGGTGGTGGTGGGGGTGACGGGCGGTGTATCGACGCTGCAGCAGGCGAGGTCTGCCGGGTTAAACAGGACGCGGTGGTGCGTTACTAAAACGAATTAAATGGTCTCAACTCCCCCCTGGACAGAGAGCGCAACCTTGATAGAAAAAAAAAAAAAAACAGCCCAGGGCCCCTCCCCCTTACAAACCCACATGTACACACACACACACGCATATAAACACACACAACCACCAACCATTAAGGCGAAAACAAATAGGCCCTTCCAGGTCGTGACCTCTGAGTGGTAGGTGTGGTGGATGAGTGCTTCCTGACATTTACATTACAGTCAGCGGCCACATGTACCGGAAGGTTCCTGGAGGATCGTGTGCTCACACACAGCACTCTGTGTGTGAGCAGCCAGATAAAATAGCTTACAGCTGTCGAGCCCACCAGCCCTTTGGGAGTGTTTACTTATTCAAAGTGTCTGTTTTTGTCTTTTCATTCCCCCACAAAAATCGCTTCCCCTCAGCGACTTCCTCAGATGATTTTGTTTTTTTAAAGCCAACGCTCCAAATGTAGTATCAAAGAGGCTGGGTGGTGAAGTGCTGCATGAACGTCAGACCCCGCCGCAGAGGAAAGGTTTCTACAACTGTAGGAGTGCAAAAGGCTCACACATGGATACGAGGCGAGGAGAAATGTCAATAAATAAATAGAAAATATTGATATTGTCTTTCCATCTTCAATGCCAAAAATGCACCTTGATTTTGAAGATAGAGGGATAAAGAGGGCTAGACAGCAATCAAGAGGGACAGATAATGAAAGAGAGAGAACGAGACAGACAGAGAATGAGAGTGGTGAAGAGAGAGAGAAAGACAGAGAGAGGATGCATTGTTCATAAAGAAATATTTTTTCACGCCAATAAAGCATATTTGACTTAGAACTTGAATGAGAGACAGACAGACAGACAGACAGAGAGAGCGAGAGAGAGAGAGAGAGAGAGAGAGAGAGAGAGAGAGAGAGAGAGAGAGAGAGAGAGAGAGAGAGAGAGCGAGAGCGAGAGAGAGCGAGAGCGAGAGCGAGAGAGAGAGAGAGAGAGAGAGAGAGAGAGACAGAGAGAGAGAGAGAGAGACACAGAGAGAGAGAGACACAGAGAGACACAGAGAGAGAGAGAGAGAGAGAGAGAGAGAGAGAGAGAGAGACAGAGAGAGAGAGAGACAGAGAGAGAGAGAGAGAGAGAGAGAGAGAGAGAGAGAGAGAGAGAGAGAGAGAGAGAGAGAGAGAGACAGACAGAGAGAGAGAGAGAGAGAGACACAGAGAGAGAGAGAGAGACACAGAGAGACACAGAGAGAGAGAGAGAGAGAGAGAGAGAGAGAGAGAGAGAGAGAGAGAGAGAGAGAGAGAGAGAGAGACAGTCGGCATAAGTGAGGCCAGCTCCCCTGGGAGACCCCCTGACGGGTATATTCTCAGTCCCTGCATGTCCAGGGGACGGGGAGCGCAGAGCGCCGCACACGGCAGAGACCGCCGCCTCTGGCACCGCCGCCAAGAGCCTCGCCATGCAGGCCAGACCCTCTCCCCGTCAACAGCGCCACGCAGACGACAAGATGCCTGGCGCGCCGGCATCTGAGCAAGCCCCTCGGAGAGCAGCAGCAGGGAGGAATGGGGCTGAGCTACGCCCCCTCATCCTGCAGCGGAAAAGCTTCCCCTCCCCCACCCACCCTCCCCCTCCCTCACTGACCTCGGTGATGCGGGGGTTGGTGCACTTGACGTTCCTGCCGGCCATGTGCAGCCAGCGGGTGGTGTAGGGGTTCATGGGTGGGCAGTGGTGCCGCAGGGTGCACCTGCCCTCGCCGCTGCACCAGCCGCACTGGAACCTGCGCTCCGCCTTCAGACACATGCCGCAGCTGTCGCGCTGCGCCGCGCACTTGTAGAGGTTCACTGGTGGACACGCAGGCGGAGACACGTGTTAATGTGTCCATACATACATCTATGAGCACACGCACGCACACACGCACGCACGCACGCACACACACACACACGCTCGCACGCACGCACGCACAAACGCACGCACACACGCACGCATGCACGCACACACACGCACGCACGCACACACGCACGCACACACACGCATGCACACACACACACGCACACACACACACACACATTGATAGACAGGACACTGTGTCTATTTATGTGTGTGATAGAAGAGAGAAGAGATAACTTGAAAGAAGAGGAGAGAAGGAAACGAGACAGAGGGATGGAGGGAGGACGGAGAGTAAGGGTTGGGTTACCTTGGATGTTCTCCGGGTTATCGATTATAAAGTTTCCATTCCACACCACTGAGAAATCCACAGGCAGCTCACTGATCTTCATGCCTTCATAGAGATACTGCAAAGAGAGAGAGAGAGACAGCGAGAAAGAGAGAGATGGAACACCACTTTGTGAAAAATTGTTTTCCATCTCTTGCTTTATATTCCTTGAGAATAAAACCTTCCCAAGGAAAGTACAGAAATGTAAATGTAATTTCAGGATTATCTAAACCAAAAGAGAGTGCCTCCAAAATCCTGTTTGTTTTAAAAAATATCTATTTCCTTAATTTTTACATAATATTTAAGGGAGAGAGAGAGCTTAAGAGAGAGGAAGGTGACAGCTATCACAGAAAGGAATGGAACGTAAGGGAACCTTGGCAGGGTTCAGTGTGTTTCTCTATGTGTTACCACAAAATAAAACCATGCCAATAAGGCTTATTTCTCCCAAAGACTGAGGCAGGTGAAGCACAAGTGTGTGTGTATGTGTAACTACCACAAATCGAACATAAAACCGTACGCACATCTCCACCTATATACTTCATGAACCTTTATGCATATTTCCGGTGTACTCTGGAGCCAAAATAAAGTGTCTTCCAGTCCCTGCACACACCTTCAGGAAAGACATCAACGAGAGCAGGTGTGTGTGTGTGTGTGTGTGTGTGTGTGTGTGTGTGTGTGCACCTACCGAGCTGTTCTGGCACTGCACGCTGGAGCTGTTGAAGCGTAGTGCGGTGACCCGGTGGCTCACCCCCTGGATGTGGAGCACACACTCGTACCCCCGCTGGCCCGACTGGGGCTGGGGCAGGTTCCTGGCCTTCAGCGTGATGGGCTTCACCTCCCCGGCCGGGATCAGGATGTCCTCGGAGCGCACCAGCTGAGGACAGTCCTGGGGGACACACAAGGGTCAAAGGTCAGAGGTCAGAGGTCAGTTGGAGTGTGCCTGATAACTGGATGAGGCCACGTTTATCAATGGATTGATTTTGAAGTGGTTGCTGATTTTTGTAGTTCCCAACTCCTTCGTCTCACTTAGCCTATGTTTTTCTAGATTATGCTACCACTGTATCTGCCATCCCTGGAAAGAGGAATCAGTCTTCCCTTCGTCTTCTCACGGTTTCTTCCTGGATCATTAGAGGACTTTTTCCCTTGCCCTTCAGAGGGAGTACGGTTTGGGGGAATATATTGCGGCCTGTGAAGCCCTTTGAGACTGCAGCGGTGAAGGGCTATACAAATCAAATGGACCTCAATCGACTATAGAGTCAGGAGACACATTCGGACAATCGCCCTGTTCTACTCGGACGATGTGGAACGCATATGCTGGGAGCGATATGAACGGCTACTCGGGGAACCAGAAGGAGACAACCAGCGCTTTAGTGACACACTGTCAGTTTTGTATTCATGTACTATGAGGTCACTCAATCGAAAACAGAACACGGCGAAGACACAACGTGTTGAACGTCCAGGGTTCCCTCGTGACTCTCCTGTCAGCGCTCCCAACACAGCAGTGTTGGGAGCGCTGCAGAACGTGGCTCCGCTTCTACTCCTTTTAAGGGATTTGACTTGTGTGTAAATCCATTCCGCGAGATATACTGATCTCATATCAGCCTTCAAAAGACTCACATCAGCTCATATATGATATAATATATCGCGTCTCGCATCAGCCTATGGACGCAGATGCCATGGCTACAACGCTGATGGATTCTGACAACAGCAGAGAGGTTGAAAAGAATGAATTCCGTCAAGATCAAGGCTGTGTATTTGTACAAACCAGTGCTTATGTGTGTGTTTATTTGTGTGTTTGTGTGCGTGTGTACGTGAATGTATGGGTGTGTATTCATGTTTTCTGTATGGCTGCCCCAGAATAAAGATTTTCATTGTCAACTAGTAGTCGACTCAAGCCATTAGCTGACTAGTCTAGCCTAGTTTATGATATTAATAAAAAAATATGTAATGCAAATATGTAAGTTTTGGACATCAGAAAATGGTTTGAGTTCCAGGGCTGAGAAAGAATGTTATAAGTATGAGTGTTAACACATTTTTGAGGTCGACGAATGATTGACTGCAGAGATTGCGGGTCACCTCCCTGGAGTCCGCCTTCACCCTCTCAAAATGATCCCACCCTTTGGATTGCCTGCCTGACACAGCCTACTTTCTGGTAACAACCGCAGCGTTAATATCTGTCTGTGGCCGTGACTGAGTGTCGCCACTTCCTGTCTCGGTCGTTTAAAAAGAAATACCCTCAAGGATTTTATACACGCTCCAGACACATAGGTTTGACCTCATTTTGACAAGGTGCAGCTTTTTTATGTTCCTGCGACCATCTGACCAATGGTAACTCGGTCGACTGAGCCACATCGACTAACGTTTGGGGGACTAGCGGTATTAGAGGGGAGCCCTGGGTTTCTATATGAATGCAGTGCATTGTGACGGGTCTCCAGCGAACATTTTGTGGTTTCCTCCGAGACGATCCCCCTGGGTCGCTGGTCAGTGTGTAACTCGAAACCCTGACAGGGAACCGCTTATTTTGTTCTTAACCACAAAGTAATGGGATCAAAGAACGTAAACACACACACACACACACACACACACACACACACACACACACACACACACACACATCTAAGCAGTCTCCTACCTGCACACACACATACATACATACAGAAATATAAAGCCCACTCTATGAGACGACACGCAGGCAAGACAGTCAAAGGCGTGCTTCGCAGTGGCGGGTGTGTGTGCCCGGCGTCTCTAGTGCCTCGGTCCGAATGATCCTGTGTCGTTGTTAACAGACGAGCTAAGCTCACCACCTACTGAGCTAATATACTTTTAATTGCTTCCGCTCAGAACAAGAGCTGTGAGTGAGAAATGCCGATATAGAAACACAAGAGGCTTTAGAAGACATGCCCCCAGGCTACAGTGGGACCTGCAGGAGGGGGAACAGATGGACAGACAGACTGACTGACAGATAAATAGATAAATATAGATAGATAGATTGATCTATGGATGGACGGAGAGAGAGAGAGAGAGAGAGAGAGTGTGAGAGAGAGAGAGAGAGAGAGAGAGAGAGAGAGAGAGAGAGAGAGAGGGAGAGAGAGAGAGAGAGAGAGAGAGAGAGGGATATAATTAGGCATGGCACCCACCTCAGAGGCGTTGACTCGTCCCTCCTGGAAGGAGCAGCTGGACGGGTCGTGGGTGCACAGGTTGCGGTACTTGCACCAGTGGCAGCGGAAGGCACTGTTCACACATGACAGACACCTGCACCGGCAGCATGTTGACACGCAGACACACACACACACACACACACACACACACACACACACACACACACACAGGGAGAGAGAGAGTCAGAGAGGACTGCAGTCAAGGGGAGCGGGTGTGTGTGTGTGTGTGTGTGTGTGTGTGTGTGTGTGTGTGTGTTTGGGTTGGGGCGGGGGAGGGGGATGGGGGGAGGGGGGTGTGTGTGGGGTGCTAGCACTAGAGGAAATGAGCAGGCATCCCGAGCGGTCGCCTGCTGCTGCCCTTGTGCTTGGCTCCGTGCTGCATGGCTGCGGTGCCAGAAATCTATCTGCTCATTTCATTCTCCACACCAACACCCTGTGCAGATGTCCTGTCACACACAGAGTACGTGTGTGTGTATGAGTTTGTGTGTTTGTGTGTGTGTGTGTCTGTGTGTGCGTCAGTGAGGGTGTGAGGGTGTGTGTGTGTGTATGTGTGTGTGCGTCAGTGGGGGTGTGTGTGCGCGTGTATGCGTATGAGGGGAGGGAGGGATAGGGGGAAGCGATGGAACTAGCTAGCATGACACACACAAACACACACACACACACACATCGCACAGCGTGATCCTGCAATTACCATTACCCTGGTATTGTTAGACTGTTGGTGTTATTACCGGCTTGTAGATGTATGTATGTGCCTGCAAGTGTGTGTGTGTGCATGCATGCGTGCGTGTATGTGTGTGTGTGTGTGTGTGTGTGTTCGTGTGTATGCATGTCTATTGTGCATGCGTCCGTGCATCTGTTTGGCCTGCCTTTGTGTTTGTGTGTGTGTGTGTGTGTGTGTGTGTGCACCTTCGTGGGTGAATGATTGAATTGTGAGTGTGTGTGTGTGTGTGTGTGTGTGTGTGTGTGCAAATGTAAGAGCCTGCGTGTGAGCGTATGCGTGTGTGTGTGTGTGTGTGTGTGTGTGTGTGTGTGTGCTGGGTTGATGTGGGCCCATGTCCTGGCTGCCCAGCATTAGCGTGGATGGATGGACAGAGTGGAGTTGTAAGGGGAGAGGACGGGCATAACGAGGCAGCGCCAGAGGCAATCAGGGCCCCGTGTTAGCGCGTGTCAGCGCGTGTCCCAGGCCCCTGAGCCGCCCGGAGGGCCCCTATCGCATGCTCAGCGCAGCACCCTGCATGCAGCCTGTACATGGCAGGAGGCTATTTCGGCGGGATGTTATTGTGTTCTGATGGCTTCAACGGCACTACTTTTGTTAAGGGGCCATTATATACCATTGCTTCTCCATCTCGCTCTCCCTCGCTTTCCATCTCTCACTTGCGCTTTTGTCCCTGTGTGTCTATCGTTGATGCACACACACAAGCAGACACACTCCCGCTGAGTTCCAACTGACTGAATTATGCGTATTTGTTCATTGTTCTGAAATATTCATCGGTGCAACGGCACGGGTAAGGATCTCTGGCGAGAGTCGACTAATTCAGGACAAGGCAGTAATTCAGCTTGATGCTGGGAGATTTGTTAGGAGATGCAAATAAAGGAACTAAATTCAGATAGTGTGTGAAGGGAAGCACAAAGGCGTCATTGTTAGAAGCGCATTATTTGCAACTGAATGCCACTACAACTCTTCATATTGGTGTATGTGTGTGTGTAGCTTGCTGCTGATTAGCTGATGCGGGGGGGGGGGGGGGGGGGGGGGGGGGGGTGGGGGGTTGTAATTGCTTCCTGTGTTACTCAGACAGGGTCCTCAGACAGCTCCACCACGTCAAAACAAAGGAAGCAGCCTGCTCCATACATGGGGCAGCGATGTGTGTGTGTGTGTGTGTGTGTGTGTGTGTGTGTGTGTGTGTGTGTGTGTGTGTGATTCCGTGTCAGCCTGTGGCATCTCTGTTTCCTAGTTGCAGGAGAGGAAGAGAAGTGGTAAGATGATTTTGCTTGGGGGTGTGAGGGATAATAATAGGATGGAACTACAGGCTGTGGCTCCTGAACCCACGAGATGTCCTGCACTGTAATCTTCCCATTTCCTCTCCTCTCCCTCTCTCTGGGTTTCTGTTCTGAACAATATTCCAGGTGGGTCACAGAGGCCTTTGGACCACCGTCAGATAAGACCCACGTTGTTTAATATTATCAACAGGGTTGCTGTCATAAAATATCATCTAGCTATAAATAAATAATCATATATATACATACAAAAATGGTTGATTTGAACACGATTCCCAGCCACAGGCTTACAGGCGTCACCATGACAAGACAGTTGTGATGGTGTGTGTATGTGGGGATGGTCGTGCTGCTGGTGGAGTGGAGGAGGAGATACAGCTTGTTTGGAGATGCTGTGTGTGTGTGTGTGTGTGTGTGGTGTGGGGGGGGGGGGGGGGGGGGGGGGGGGTTTGTGTGTGTGGTGTGTGTGTGTTGGTTGTATTGTGTGTGTGTGTTGGTGTGTGGTTGTGTGTGAATCGTCGTCGGGGTTGTGTGTTGTGCTGTGGTGGTTGTGGTGTGTTGTGTGTGTGTGTGTGTGTGTTGTGTGTGTGTGTGTGTTGTGTGTGTGTGTGTGTGGTGTGTGTGTGATGTGTGGTGTGTGTGTGTGTGTGTGTGTGTGTGTGTGTGGAGGATGGCATCATTTGGGCAGGGGTGTGGACGCTCCATGTTCTAAGGATCAGGGATCAGCCAGTGATCAGATTGCATTAGTCTCCACAGGGGGCAGGGGGAGTATTTTTAGAGTGAGGGACAGACCAGGGGGCGGCCAAGGTTAAGGGGGAATTGTAACTAATTCCCACAACATTGATTCAGTGGTGTCTGGTAGTGAAGGCCAAATATACAGCAAGTGAATAGCTAGGAAGAAAGAGACAGCAAAAAAGAGAGAGAGAGATAGCGAGAGCGAGATATGTAGGGTGAGAGATATGTTGGGAGAGAGAGCGAAATAGAGGAAGGAGGGAAAGAGGCAGAGAGGGAGAGAGAGAGATAGAGAGCCAGAGAGAGAGAGAGAGAGAGAGAGAGATAGAGAGCCAAAGAGAGAGAGAGAGAGAGAGAGAGAGAGAGATAGTGATAGAGAGCCAAAGAGAGAGAGAGAGAGAGAGAGGAGAGAGAGAGAGAGAGAGAGAGATAGAAAGAAAGTGAGCGAGAAGGAGGGAGAGAGAGACAGAGCACTGTGTAGAGAGAGAGAGAGAGATAGATATATAGAGAGAGAGATGTAAACCATGTAGAGAGATGAACTCACAGTTGGTGGACGCTACAGTTGTAGAACTTGACCTCTGTGCTGATCAGCATCTGACCCGTCTCCTTGGAGTTGAGCCTCAGCTCCACACCGGACCAGTCTGAGCGAGAGAAAAGAAGTGTTGAATTGATTTAACATATCTCACTACACTAGTAACAGACATTCACAATGTAGCAAACATTTTTAGCGAGCCCCCATATCACCATTTTGTGCAGCGCTTTCGATCAAACTGCCAATTACATGATCAAATGAGCCAGGTTCTATATGAGCCCCTCACAGTATTACATTGTGGTATTACACTCACCGTTCTACGACAATAACTGCTTTGCGTGCCCCCCCACCCCCCCCCCCCCCCCCCCCCCCCCCCCCCCCCCCCCCCCCCCCCCCCCCCCCCCCCCCCCCCCCCCCCCCCCCCCCCCCCCCCCCCCCACCCCCCCCCCCCCCTCCCCCCCCCCCCCCCCCCCCCCCCCCCCCCCCCCCCCCCCCCCCCCCCCCCTCCCCACCCCCCCCCCCCACCCCCACCCCCCCACCGTCCCCGTCGCCTCCACCTGTTGCATACTGGTTCAACCTTCCCCGTATCTCTGAGGCTGGAAGGGAGGCCTGGCATGTGTCCAGAGAGCTTGCGTTCGGTCCCAAAATGCAGCCCCCCCAGCTGGCCACACCACCAAACCATACCCCACACCCCCACCCCCCCCCCCCCCCCCCCCCCGCCCCCCCCCCCCCACCCCCCCCCCCCCCCCCCCCCCCCCCCCCCCCCCCCCCCCCCCCCCCCCCCCCCCCACCCCCCCCCCCCCCCCCCCCCCCCCCCCCCCCCCCCCCCCCCCCCCCCCCCCCCCCCCCCCCCCCCCCCCCCCCCCCCCCCCACCACCACCACCACCATCACCTTTACCACCACCCATACCACCCCAACCATCCTCAGCACCCTCAGCATCTCTAACCACAGGACCAGGGCAGTGATCATGCTTTTGGTTGGTGCCACGCAGTATTTCTCATTGTTATCATTGGTTATCATTGGTTATCATTGGTCCACAATCCTGTGGAAAGGATGCTGAACGCATTTTGAGGCCGGATCGAATAAGAGCACAAATAAGAAAAAGGATATAACAACGTCTATTATTATTATCATCATGGGGGTGAAAAAAAGAAAAATCCATGTAATTGGATCAATTTTCTGCATGGCGATTTGTTGAAAGCACACTGGCTTGTGATGGAAGATGCGCTGGCAGCGGCGCCAGCCTTGGAGTCAGCCTTTCCTCCGTCGCCTCCAACTCGTAGACGACAGAAGTGGAGGAGATTACGCCACATTTCTTGGTCTATCTCGGTGTGTTTGTGTGCGCTTTCTCTATATCTTGTGTGTGTGTGTGTGTGTGTGTGTGTGTGTGTAGCAGGCGGAGGCTCAGATGACATTCAGTGTGTGTGGGAGGGCGGAATGACCCTTTGTGCTCAGTTCTATCCACAACACCTGTTGGTAATTCAGATAGCGCTTACACACACACACACACACACACACACACACACACACACTCACACACACACACACACACACACACTCACTCACTCACACACACACTCTACTGCTTATCTCCCAGGAAACTGGCAAACAACAGCGCTGTTGGTTTTTGTTCATAGAAATGTGGAGCTTTAGTTTCTTTTGTTCAGTGCACAAGCGATGAGAGATGAAAGTTCAAATCTAAGGCTATGGTGGTGTAAAGTGAGGATATAGGACCCGTCTGAATTAACATTTACATGGCTCCGATGTGCACACTTTGTGTGCTCACTGCCATAGGCCATGTGTAAAGTAGTGAACGCTTTATAGGGACAGAGGATTTTTCAACCACCCACAATAACGCTATTTTCACATTATTATGTTATTATGACCTTACTGCGCCTTTCATCTCCTTATTATTTCACTTGGACTTCCTCATCTCACCTCCCCTCCCCTTCCCACTCTTTTGTCTTCTACTCCTCCTCCCCTTTCCTCTCCTCCCCTCACAGTGCTGGTTGGATGTAAAAAAATAAAAAAGGGATGTTTGTTACATCCTTTTTTGTTACAAGGACGGACGGGTAGCAGAAATGGAGGGAGTACGAGAGACGGAGAGAGTGAGAAAGGTGACAGGAGGTGGAGTTGGTCAAACATCAAGAAGCAGATGGAATGTGTGTAGCTGTGTGTGTCTGTGTGTGCATGTGTGGGTCTGCTGTGGGCTGTAAAGGGGTCTTACAGATGGGGAGGGGGCATGGGCTGACATTTACCTGATGGCGGATTCATATTAGGCCTGCTGCACCACCTACACCCTCCCCTCCCCACTCTCCCCCCGGGGAGCGCTGGGTACACACGGCTGTCATTTACTCACGGGAGCGAAGGGAATTACTGAGGCCCGGCAACATGTATTATTTCCACACACACTGCACATGATATATATTATTCAGAAAATGAGTTTTTCTTACCCAACAGGCATGTGGCTGGGTAAACAACAGGTGTTTGTTGTCAAAGAGCAGGTGTTAGTATTCATAACGATAAATAAATAAATAAATATATATATATATAAATATAGGTTAAATGTGGGTGTAGCCAATGTAGACTATTAAAGGATGTGCACCATTGGGGCAGAAATCCCTCAAATGTCCCAGAAGACCCCATGAGTAGAATATAAAAGCAGATTGCTGTGTGTTATTGTCAATCTCGTGTTAGTTCTGCTATAAAACACCAATGTTGGAGGTGGGATTCGACCATTGGAGGGGATCTGCGGTGAATTGTTTGGGGGCTTTATGGCTTCATGATGTATAATGTATAACGTGCCGTGATACACGCTGATCATCAACGTCGTATGGTTTTGGTTAAGTATTTAGCAACAGCATATTTCTTCTGTGACACTCAAGGCTAAAAACAACACCATATTCCCAATAATAAAATAAGCACTAGCTTTAAATACAACAACAAATGTTAAAACCACCTAAAAACCCATAATAGGATGCTACAGTATTAGCTAAAAAGGGGGTCTTCCCCCACAGTCGGAGCCTTTTTAGATCCTGCATCTGGCTGTGATGAGTGTTGACCCTCAGCCATGACGCTCCTTGAGCTTGGCCAAAAAAAGTGGCAGTTTGAGTGTAATGGTGGTTCCCGTCTGCACCTTACTGTAAAGAAGACGGGGTCCAGCAGCAGGCCTACATCTCATCTCTTTTTTCGGCTAGGACGCTAATACAACATATCAAACCATGAACTAAATCCACCCGTTAGCCACTGCTAACGGCCGGTATTGCAGGGGGTCTGTAAGCCAGCAGCCACAAGGCGGGCGTCTCTCCAGTCCTCCCTCGCTGACACCAGCCCTAATGGGTCTCGACCTTGCAGGGAACAGTGGCCCTGGGACCTGGTCCTGGGTGAGTGGGAGCCTGTTAGGCCCACACGACCCACATCAGGGAGGAGTGCTCAATCAATAACGCAGGCACCAAGGCTGTGTGTACCTTTTCATGGTGAAGGAGCACACGTGTTTGTGTGCATGTGTGAGTGTGTATGTGTCTGTGTGTGTGTGTGTGTGTGCATGTGTGTGTGTGTGTGTGTATTTGTGTGTGTGTGTGTTCGAGCATACGAGTACATGTGAGTGTGTGTGTGTATGTGTGCTTGCACGTGCGTGTTTGTGTGTGAGTGTGTAGGTTGTCCATCTCTACACACACACACACACACACACACACACACACACACACACACACACACACACACACACACACTCCTTCACCATAGCACACAGCTCATTAACAGTAAGCTTGACAGGATAACTAGCAGATGGATATCATGGATTGCAGGGAGTGTCAGCAGCACAGGGTGGGTGGGGTGGGCTGGGCTGGGGGGTGGAGGGGGGCTGTGCCTTGATGGGCAAAGCCTCAGGGGGGGTCTCTTACTTCCCTCCTCCCCCCCCCCTCCCGCTCTCTTAAGACTCATCTTCATGGTCCAGTGAACATCAGACCACTGTACTATTGAAATACATTCATTTTGGTTATATTGACGCAAAGCACCTCTGTGATTTGGGCCAGCTTGTTTGTTTGTCGTGTGTGTGAGTGGGTGTGAGGAAAAACATGACTTACATCGCATGAATGGATGTCTGTGTGTATATATGGGAAGGCAAATACCATGTGTGTATGTGTTTGATTATGTGTATCCATCTTTAAATCCTTTGTATGTACTTGTTCACTTCACATGCATACACTTTGTGTGCGCATGTGTGTGTGTGTTTGTGTCTGTGTCCATATGTAAATCCTATGCATCAATGAATGCCGCTCTGTGTGTGTGTTTGTGTGTGTGTGTGTCCATGTTTACATGTCCTCACTCCTCGATTTATCTATGTTACAGTGCGTGAGTGTGTGTCTGTGCATGCATGCATGTCTTTAGGTGTGTGTGTGTGTGTGTGTGTGTGTATACGAGTGTTTTTCGTCCATGGGAGTGAGAGTGTGTGTGTGTGTGTGTGTGTGTGTGTGTGCGTGTGTATGTGTGTATGTGTGTATGCGTGTATGCGTGTGTGAGTATGTGTGTGTGTGTATGTGTGTGTGTGCGAGCATGCGTATGTGATATGCATCTGATACCTTGGTCAGCGGGGATGACCGGCACGTCCTTGGCGGCCGGGGAGACACAGAGGATCTGGTTGCCGCTGACTTTGCCCTCCACCTCCGTCAGGTTGCCGAAGGAGCAGCTGATGCCGGCCGACAGGTCTGGGACGTCACTGACTCTGACCAGCAGCTGATCGCAGGGACGCAGGGAGAAACACAGCTCTCAAACACCGAGCGTGGGAATCCAAATGAACAGCATGCGCTGAGGTATAGGCTCCTACGACTGCCAAACAAAGGCCGAACAGTGTCGATGACCCACTGGAGTGCGGAGGTTTGATTTCAGCGGAGGGAACGACGCCATCATTTCATCAGCGGCAGATGAAGGCAGTTTCTTAAGGGGAGTTGGGGAAAATGGCTACTCTACAAATTGTATTTGTTGTTTCCTCCTTTCGCTCACTCAAATTCAAAGACGCACACAAAATTCCAGCAAAAAGAAAAACAACATGCAAAGATCCAGACATCCATACATCCGTATTGGATCCACGGGGCGCTACATCTGGCCCCTGGTGTCTGAGGGCCAAACACTGGGCCCCTCAGGGTAAAGAGAGGCATTGGGTTGCTTCTCCTCTCCGGCTGCATCGGCCCATCCCACCCCGCAGAGTTTAGTGAGAGACACATGAAACGGCTGAAGACAAAAGGGGGAACTTCAAACCCAATGGCCTAAAATAACAGCTAATGGAACAAGGCTGTGAAATGCCACAGTGATAATTACCCAGACTGCTTTCTTTTGGCTGGAGAGTCAGATTACACACACACATCCACATACACACACACACACACACCCCCCCCACCGCGCGCAAAATACATTTATTTATAGGCTGAGCTCTCAAACCCAGTGTCTCCACTCTCCAGAGAATGACTTCAAACGCTTGTGAGTTTGTGTGTGTGCATGTATTTGTGTCTGTGTCTGCATGTTTTTGTGTGTGTGTGTGCATGGGGTGTGCGTCTAGGGGGTTTCTTTTGTGTCCGTAAACACGTCACCTTCCTCTCGGATCCCTCTTGCCTTTCACATTTAGTGTTTGTTTCTTTGGGGTCCGCGCCGGCTTCTGCCCGACGTACACAAACCTCGGCAATCAGTGTGGTTTGTTTAAAAGAGCTAACTCCCCCGCCCCCCAGGAACATCTCCTGCTAATCAGCCCTCGTCGTTTGGCTAAGGCGAACAAGTACAAACACTCTGAATTAAAGGAGTACACATTTCGCGTGCACACAGGCACACACACACACACACACACTCGGGCACATGCACACAAACAAGCACCCACAAGATAACGTCGCCGGCTGACAAATCAGGTAGAGGGTTTTTGCGCTTTTTTGTTGTGCTTGTGTGCGCTCGGCGGTCCCTGATAGTGCTGGGGACGTGTTTGGCAGTGTGGTGGGCCTCATTAGTGGTGGCCATTTTAATAAAGGTAATTTGATTGCTTTCGATTGCCTTCTGGCACACGTTGTGCACCGCTTTTGTCGTCATGGAGATGGCCGCCCTTCACACTCTCCCTGTGTGTGTGCAAGGGCCCCGTGTGTGTGTGGGGGAGCTGACCCCTGTCACTGGCCTGACATGCGGGGCTTCCAGCATCATAACAAACACACTGTGATACATGAGTCCACATAGTGTGTGTGTGTGTGTGTGTGTGTGTGTGTGTGTGTGTGTGTGTGTGTGGGTGTTCGTGTGTCGAGGTAAACAAGGGAATGCCACGGGTGGGGCCGAGGGACAGGCTTCCAAGAGTCATCATCATAGTTGGTTTCTACAGATACCGCAGGGGCTTTAGAATCGAGGTGCTCTTAAGGTATTCTGTGTGTGTGTGTTTGTGTGTGTGTGTGTGTGTGTGTGTGTGTGTTGTGTGTGTATGTGTGTGTTTGTCTGACGTCTTTAAAAGATGCATTTTCCGCTTTTCAGTTTGTGTTTATTTTATTTTCCCTCAAATAATTTAGGAGTAAACGTTGGACTTGGTCTGCCTTCCGAAAAATTTAGCTCTACCCGTCCTCCCACACACACATAAATCTTGCCGGGCACACACAAACCCATCCGCACAGGGCTAGCATATGCCTGCTAAAACACCCACGTAGCGAGGACCTCTGTTGAACCTTCCCCACTAATGTTTATGCTAATGTTGCAGCGTCCAGAGCTGCACACGAACAGTTTATTGTATGCATGGCCTTTTTGTAATTTCTTTACACACTGGTTCCACCAGCTGTGCCTCCATAGACGAGTGGCACATACGTAAATAAATGACATAAACACAGTAACCTCAATCCATCTCAAATGACTTGAACCCAAACCTCATCGCTCAGCACACATCACAACGTTAAAACTGAAAAGTCCAACTCACTGTGTACGTTATGTGAGTGTGTCCAGCGCATACAGTATGTGCATACATACGTGTGTGTGTGTGTGTGTGCATCCGTGCATGCGTCCCGGATTGTTGTCTACTTACGGGCACGCTGGGCTCAGACACCGCGATGCTGTCCGGGTACACGGTGGCCTTCACACATTGGCTGAGAGCGGCGGCGAATCGGAAGGGCTCGTCAGCGCGTTCACAGCGGCTCCTCTGGGAGCACCTGTCCAGGAGGAGGAGGAGGAGGAGGAGGAGGAGGAGGAGGAGGAGGAGGAGGAGGAGGAGGAGGAGGAGGAGGAGGAGGAGGAGGAGTAGGAGGAGGAGGAGAGGGCAGAGATGGCACATGAAGCGATCAGAGCTTGGGTCACAGACAGCGCTGCAATTTTGAATCTGAAAATCAAAACTTGTGTGTGTGTGTGTGTGTGTAGGGGGTTAAGGGTGTGTGTGTGTGTGTGTGTGTGTGTGTGAATGTGTGTGTGTGTGGGAGGTTGTGTTGGCCGTCAATATCAATGTGGAGAGAATGACTGGTAGCTGGTAACAGAGCAGCAAAGAGTAGAAGGGGTCTGAAAATACTCAGTAAGATTTGTTGGGGGGGGTTGTGTGTGTGCGAGACACAGAGAGAGAGAGAGAGAGAGAGAGAGAGAGAGAGAGAGAGAGAGAGAGAGAGAGAGAGAGAGAAATTCGGCCCGAATAAAGACGATTGGTCGTATTAAAGGCCTGCGACAGCCACAGATACCGTGTTTTTTTCTTTCTTTCACAGAGCATTTGATTTATTGATTGCTGTCGGGATGTCAATAGGATTTCAACAAATATGACAAAAAATGCTTCTAAAATAAATTGCCTACCAGCTTTAACAAGCAATAGTAGCGACAACAGCGTGTGTTATCGGGTAAGCGGACTAGTTAAGAAGCAGCTCATCACGAGTGACATCGCATCTGCTGAACACACAGACACACACAAATACACCGATCAATCTCACTGTAGGATAACAAGCTGTGGATAACTTGCTGTAAATAGCTACTGGCCGCCCCAAGTCAAACGCCAGCACTTGCTAGTGACACTTCTTGTGTAGCGTGTGAAGTACATTTAATCCAGTCATCACGTTTGCAAACGAGTTGGCGCAGTTCATCTGCAGCGTCTGTAATGGCCGCCACTGTCACCTCCCAAGCCACCAAACTCAACACGCCACACAAACACGAACAACATACGCAAAACTGCATCTTTCATTCACTATTTCACTCTGGAGACACAGCTAATTGGCGTCTGCGTTTTCCATGATGTCTTGTGTTTTCTGTCTTGTATGACGCGCTGTGAAAGGCCAAGCTGTGTTTGAAGAGCAACGACACACCCCTGTCGTCTGCCCTTTCTGGTAGCAAAACAAAGACGAAAAAAGAAGAAAAACAAGGAAAACGCAAAAGTAACAAAAACAACAGTGTCCTCGCTCTTATTAAAACTTTGTAGCCTCCTCCGCCCCATTACAGCAGAGGAGACTCTGTCCTCCTCCTCCTCCTCCTCCTCCTCCTCCTCCTCCTCCTCCTCCTCCTCGAGGCCATCTTAAGTGTTATTCCTCTGGACTGGAGCCGGCAGAGCTAACTGGCTGTCTGGTCACACAGACTCTAATTGGCCCCCAACAGGTCAGCCTCTGTCTGCCGTGCTGATGAACCAATCAGACCCTGCCTCCCGACACAGCTGTGTGTGTGTCTGTGTGTGTGTGCCTGATTGTGTGTACAATAATTCCACACTGCCCTGCTCTCTGAACACCCCAGGGATGCACTCCCTCCCTGTGTGTGTGTGTGTGTGTGTGTGTGTGTGTGTGTGTGTGTGTGTGTGTGTGTGTGTGTGTGTGTGTGTGTGTATGTGTGTCTCAGGCCATCTCGAACACTCTCACACATGGTATCGACCGGCTGCAATGTCTTCATTCAGATTCTCCGTGTTATTAAGGTGTCAGCGGATCACGCTCCGTCCAACACACGATGTGAACACGCACCGCGAACATGAGGCCAAAATACAGGGTCCGCCGGGGTAGGAACGCACACACACACACACACACACACACACGCATAGGCATGAACGCACGGACGCACACACACACACACACACACACATAAAGACGGCATGCACACATGGTGCAAGCATAAACACACGGTAGCTTCCTAAGTGATGCTCTAGTTCTCCTACAGGGCACCACAGCTGGATGAGACCACCCCCCCCCCCCCCCCGCCCACATGTTTTTTTCTACCTTCTGGGGAAACATTTTTCAACTTTGCCTCCAGTGTTACCATTTGAGGTGTTCATCTCCACTACATCTCGGCATCCATTTTTGTATGTTTGCGTAATCTTCTATCTCCTCTAACACATGAGTCATCCCTCGCTCTCTGTCTCTCCCCCTCTGTCTCTCTCAGTCTCTCTTTCTCTCTCTCTCTCTATTTCTCTCTCTCTCCCATGCTTTTGCATCATTTAGATCAACTGACAGGGTGCTACCCGGTCTGAAACGCCTCTCTCTTTCCATCTACATTGACAGTGAAAGCTAAAATGATACCTGATGTGCTTTCAGGTGTGGGGAAATGTTTTCTCTGTTAATTTTTTTTCCGTGGCAACAGCCTCAGGCCATAGACGAAGAAAGAAAAAACCCACGCAAAAAGCTCAAATAAAAAGGGATGATGTGTGTTTATTAAGCTGACACCAAAAAGCCCCACATTGATTTAAATTCTTTCTCCCTCACTGTGATTATCTATTTTCATTTTCTCATGTTGTTGTTGTTCAGATGTCAGCTGGAAGGAGAGAGCAGGAGGAGGCAAAGGGAGGGAAAGGGCGGATGGGGACGGGGTGGGTGTGAGGATGCGGGATGGAGGGACATGCTTGTTGCCATGGTTTCACCAGTGACGGCCATTATCGGTGTGTAGTTAGAAGCTGACCCCGTGCCTCCCTCATTAGCTGAAGTGCATCGTATCGAGTGTTGACTAGCACGGACATCCACCCCCCCCCCCCCCCCCCCCGCCCACCCCACCCGCGATCCCCCTCCAATCACTCTACACCACCTTACTACCCCCCCCCCCGGAGCTGTCACTCAAACTACCTTTCTGCAGGCTTCTTTTTTCTTTCATTTTTTTGCTCTTGAGCACAGAGGTGTTAAAGGGAGGAGTCACAGCAGGACTGCACTTTGTAAAGAAAAACAACAACAACAACAATATCAACAAATGCATATTTACACACAAACACACATAACTGAATATAATCACATAAAAGGTTTACACCCACACACCACACACACACACACACACACACACACACGCGCAGCGGAATGCCCCTTAATTCAGCAGATGGAGGCTGTGACAGCTCCTTCTCACTCGGCTGTAGCTCGTTCCCTGTCCGTGGTGCTGAACTACACACACAGCTGCTCCGCCATGTCACTCTCTATCCTATAGCTGTTACAGGGGAGGTACACAAAAGAGTATCACCTCACATTACTACACACTTTTAATGTGTGTGTGTGTGTGTGTGTGTGTGTGTGTGTGTGTGTGTGTGTGTGTGCCAGAGCACCAGTGATGTGAAAGAACGCGCTGGCCTCTCTGCTAGTCTTTGCTAATGCATTACGTCATACAGAACTGACACAGACACACGATCAGTGTTATGAGACACACCTGTGTTGGCCCTACTTCAGGAGCTGTTTGAAAAGGTTCCAGTAATGCTGTCTCTGTCCTAGCGTGTACTACAACGTTGTGTGTGATTGACTGGGCGGCTCGGTGGCTCAACCCACCAGTACGCTAACCAGGTAAGCAATACGATGCCCACCTGTGGTCAGTTCCTCTGTACAACCTGCTTTCCTGTCTCTTTTCACTATTCTGTCCATGAAGGCACAAAAAAGCCCATCGAATGTATAAGAAACATTTCTTTGGTAGACAGAGCGAAGATAGGATGGAGAATACAAGAAGCATGAATACAAGAAGCATACACACACAGGCACACACAGTATGTTTTGTTTTTCTCCGTGCGGCAAACAACAGCAAAAACAATAAAGGTGCGGTGATATCGTTTGCTTCTTTTGTGTGGGCTGAGGCGCTGGCACATACCTGTGCCCTCGCAGAAGAGAAGAAAGCACGTCTGCATACAGCCTACCTAAGGTCCACGGCGTGTATCTGAGGATGTGTGTCTGGGTGGGTGATGACAGAGTCACCTCAGGGTCCTCTACCAGCCCCGGGCCTCACCACCCTCCCCCACCCCTGAGCTCCAGACAGGCAATTACACCCTCATCTCTCTGCTGCACCCGCCACTGATAGACACCCAGACATGAGTGTGACGACAAACACACACACACACACACACACACACACACATCATTCTCACGTTCACACGTGTGTGTAAATGTAGCGGAGCACACAGATGTCCTGTCACGCTGAAATCCGTGCACATCTGTGTCTGTGTGTGTGTGTGTGTGTGTGCACACACACATGCATACACACACATGTGTGTGCAGATGCACATTCATATGCCTTAGAGTATACCTACAGAAACACCCACACAAACTTGCACACACACACCTGCACACCACACACACACACACACACACACACACACACAAATACACACACAGGAGGTGGGAGACGTAGGCGACAGGGGAACATTTCCTCCCCCCCTCCTCTCCTCACCCACTCCCTGCTCTCCTCCTGATTGCACGGAAACCACGCTCGCTCACACAAGACTGCTTCGGGAGAGGGAGGGGGCGCACACAAATATACCCACACGGGCGCATGTGCGCTGGCACTCCATCCTTCCCCAGCCGCGCTCTTTGTGCTGAACCAGTGAATGATGGATGCTTTGTTGAATTCAGCAGGAGCCTTTAAGTGAGAACATTTAGGAATGCATGAGAGAGGTAAAACAGGCGGGGGATGAAAATACAAAATATTCAACACTTTCAAATTGCTTCGGAGATCTGAAGCTAGAGACGTCTCCGTGTTTTGTGTGTGTGTGTGTGTGTGTGTGTGTGTGTGTGTGTGTGTGTGGGGAATGGCAGAGCTTCCTTCCAGGGTCATTCTCACCAGGATCACTCGTGGTGGATCACCAGGTGTCCTATGGTCGCTGCAGGCGTGCATAGATCACAAGACTCTTGTAGTGCCAAGTGTATGAGCCTACGCAAACACACACACACACACGCACACACACACCCACATGCATAAACATGCACACACACTCAGATGCACACAGACACAATACACCCACATGCATGCACACGCACGCACATATACACACACACATATACAATGTGTCTGTTTGAAAGGAGACAGAAAAGAGAATAGAGAATATGCTCTACTGAGACCATAGTACAGTGCTCTATGAACACTTCTTGTGAATTTCAGAGTGGGAGAGGAAATATGAATATGATAGTCAAAACAAGTAGGCCTTGTATATTATAGCATATAATCACTGAGATGCAGAACACGTTAGTGTGCACTTTAACAACCTACTCTGCTCTCCATGTTTGCCATGTTTTATTTATTTATTTTTATCGAGTCCGATCCCAGTTGAATACAATAAAACCCACCCTTCATTCCCTCATAAATAACCTCATCCATGGAGTCCCATCTCTACGTGCCGGGAATCCATGCGAGTATCAATACGCAGCCATGTTTCCTGGTCAATATCTCATTAGAGCCCGTCTCGCTGTGGTTACAGCGGATGAGTGCTATGCCATTATACACACTGTCCAACACACACAATGGACCCAAATGGCCATTAGCACTGCCAAGATAATTGTTGTTTCCACAGGTGAATTACAACAACATAGTTTCATGGTCGTTGCTTGACATCATTTCCACATTTACTCAGTGATTACTCGCTTTAACTCTTTTTTCTTTTGTGTAATGACCGTTCTTTTTTGCTTTGCCTGTTCATTTTATTAACAGTATTATGATGTTTTTTACTGTTTGTTGCTCTGTTTGTTTGTTTAATGGATTGAGTGTTTTATTGTTGATTTTGTAAGGTGACCTTGAGTGTTTTGAAAGGCGCCTATAAATAAAATGCATTATTATTATTATTATTATTATTTAAAATCGAGGCCACTTACGGCTTTAGTTGTTTGTTTAAATAGGAGCTTTGGTGTTTCGCGTTAACTAGTGCTCATGTATCGAGACGGACCGTTTGACGTGGGTGTGCGAATCGCATAACGTATGTGTTTACGTATAATATTCATTGGTCAAGATGTGGGGTTGGATGCTTTGCTGTGTAGATGCAGCTAGCCGCACGCTGGCGGTGATGAAGCGAAGCCGCTCAGCCCTCTTTGCGTCAGGCCTCCCAACGAGGCAGCCTTTAAACGAACAGCTAGCCGCACGCTGGCGGTGATGACCTCCCAACGAGGCAGCCTTTAAACGAACAGCTAGCCGCACGCTGGCGGTGATGACCTCCCAACGAGGCAGCCTTTAAACGAACAGCTAGCCGCACGCTGGCGGTGATGACCTCCCAACGAGGCAGCCTTTAAACGAACAGCTAGCCGCACGCTGGCGGTGATGACCTCCCAACGAGGCAGCCTTTAAACGAACAGCTAGCCGCACGCTGGCGGTGATGACCTCCCAACGAGGCAGCCTTTAAACGAACAGCTAGCCGCACGCTGGCGGTGATGACCTCCCAACGAGGCAGCCTTTAAACGAACAGCTAGCCGCACGCTGGCGGTGATGACCTCCCAACGAGGCAGCCTTTAAACGAACAGCTAGCCGCACGCTGGCGGTGATGACCTCCCAACGAGGCAGCCTTTAAACGAACAGCTAGCCGCACGCTGGCGGTGATGACCTCCCAACGAGGCAGCCTTTAAACGAACAGAATTGACTTGTGTGAAGCGGACGGTCGCTCAGCTTCCATCGGTGGCAGAGTGAAGCAAGTTGAGACGAATCCCCCCCTTATCCCAACGACAAAACAAATTGTAAGGGAAGGAAAAGGATAAGGAAAGGAGGATAGCGAAGGATAGCGAAGGATAGCGAAGGATAGCGAAAGCTAAGTGAACAGATTCAACCAAAGCAAAGCAAAACAAACGTCATCAACAAAACGGTTGATGAAATCCCAAGCTGACTTTTTGTATTCCTCGCGCGAGGTCGGAAAGCAGCACACAACTCTACTGTAGACGTGGCTGTGTGTCGCTCCTCAGTGCGGCAACACAAACCGGGACGAGCAGAGGCACGGCGGCCTGACAGCAAAACAACGCTAGCTGTTAGTGGATGGAGCGTGGCAGGAATACGTTGTTTCTGCTCAGAGCGGTGCTTTGCAAGGGCTGACTCATTCCCCGCCGGGGCCCAACCAACCCGACAGAACCCGATATCCGCCCAGAGCTGTCATCCGCACAAAAAGATGGTCGCGCCGGCCCGATCGCCACCACCGCCAAGCAACAAGAACCCTTTTTGTGAACACCACATACTTGCTGCAATACAACTCCGTTCACGGCTGTGTAACATCGATTCAAAGGATCCGTTCAGGTGAGGTCATCGTACGGCTAAGAGACACCCCCCCCCACACACACACACACACACACACCCTTCATCCTGGCCGACGAGCCCCACTGGAGCGATTCATCGGAACGCAACAGGAAGTCCATTACACTAACGAAACTCTTGAGAGAGGAAATAATATAGTTGTAGAAGTGTGGAATGAGAAGGAGAGAGTGAAAGAGTGAGACTTCTTCTGGGTATGATTTAAGTGTTGAACTAACCCTGGATAGCCACAGCAGATAGATTGAGATACATCCAGTTGAAAGGAGAGGCGGACCAGAGATAGAGAACGAGACAGAGATTGAGAGAGATAGAGAGCGAGAGGGGAACGGAGAGGGAACGAGAAAATGGAGTGGAGAGGAGAGGCATAGAGAGAGAGTGACTGAGTGTGTGTGGGACAAGAGACAGCATGGTATATAGCAAAAGAGAGATAAAGACAGAGATTGTATTTTGGAATGCAGTACAAATAATGTTTGACCAAATACCCGTTCATGGGCCTGTTCTGAAGTGTGTTCAAGACGACGAGCCCCCATTGAGACGCAATCAAAACGCTTCTCGCTTTCTTTTCATCTTGTAGGCCGATGAGAGCGGGCGTATCGAGCACTCTCTCTCTCCCCCTCGCTCTCTTGTCGCATTCTCCCCTCATTCTTGTCCGCGTCTCGTGCGCTTGATGTGTGCAGTGGCTGCTGAGCAGCTGCTGGTAATTAAAGGACTTTGGAGGCTCACGCCACTCCAGAGCCGTAGCAAGAAGAAAGGGAATGGAAGATACCCTTATACTCCTGGCTGGCCGAGGATCTCTCTCTCTCTCGCCCTCCTTCTCTGTCTCTATGTCTCTCTACTCTCTCTCCCTTTCTCCTCCTCATCACCGCAAGGCAAGCTAATGTCCTGGCGGGTTCCTAATTAGCCACCTTGGCATGGAGCGCTTCAAACGGCACACGCGTGCCACACACACACAGACACAACACACACAGGAACACATACACACACACACATACAAGACAGAGACAACACAGAACCCCCACGAGACACACACACACACACACACACACACACACACACACACGCAGACACAGTAGAGGAGAGAAAATGGAAGGTGTGCATACCACCGGCATCAACAATAAGCACCAACATTAAGCATCAACTATAAGCACATTCCCAGCATTAGACGGTGCTTGTGGGCAGCAGACCTGCTCTTCAGTGTGAATGAGGCCATTCCAGAGCGAGGCCAGCTCAACGGCCCGCTACACCGGTATGATGAGCCCCAGACTGGCTGCGGAGGGGTTTTGGAATGGGTAGATACGAGAATGAGAGAAGCCCAGATCATTTCCATAAAACAACAGTGGGTTTAGCAACGGGGGGGGGGGGGGGGGGGGGGGGGGGGGAGAGTGGAAAGGAGGGGAGGAGGGATGTAGAAGCTGGCTGTGATTGCGGCTGAATCCGTGATTGGGGCAGAATCCGTGATGGCGGCTGTTGTTGTGTGCTACAGCTTTATGCTTCTGTGTGGGTTTGTGCTTCGCGTGTCATTCGGTCAGTGGGTGTGTAGCACTGGCCAACATAATGCAGCTGCTCTGGCCTGCATCACCCGTGAACCTTCGCCTGTTGTGCTCCAGAAGGATCCACGCTCAAGCTCCATCTCAGTCGTCTTCAGTGTATTTACATGCCCATGATGCTAGTGATGCTATATGCCAGTGGCGCTATCGCTACCGGCGATGCTGCGTCATCATGAGCACACCAGAAGAAAAAAATTAAAGAAAGTATACGTCTTTGGGTTTTTTCCCAAAGTCACCATAAGCCTACAAACAATACGGCACGACTGGCAGGTCACTCAGGAGTCAAGTAAAAAAGATACTCTCTCCGCTCAACCCAAAGCGGGCCAGGTCCCGTCACGCTTGTTGTGGGGTCAGCAGTAGCGAGGATGGGGGATTAGGGGGGGGGGGGGGGGGGGGGGGGGGGTTCGACGGACGGACAGGTGGCCCCAGGCTTCTCCGTGCAGGAAAACAGAGGAACAGATGGCTCATGTGATGTGAAAGTAACTGCTGACCTTTTCACCAATCCACTACCTCCCCCGCCCCCCCCCTCACCCCCAACCACCCCCCTCACCCCAAACCACCCCCCGCCCTAGTCTCACAAATCAGAGTTTAGATTAACCTCTAAAGTCTTCTAGATGTTCTTTAGAGGTTAATCTAAAGTCTGAAGGCGTCCAACTAAAATCTGGGTGAATCTGTGGATGTGTGTTACATGGAATGGGGCTCTACTGGAAACAACCTGAGCGGCGGAACCACAACCACCGTGGTATGGCTGACCATGAATCTCGGCTCCAGAAGAGGACTGACAACTAAAACGATAGCAACGTCTTCCCGTTGTCGGTATCCCTCCTTGTCAGACAGTGAACGCAAAGTAGGCCAGCGCTGGTTAACTGAGATTTGCCATAGCCGGTGGGAAGACAAGCTACAAGCTACAGCTACAGCAGGACACCAACGACCTTGGTGTCTGCAAAGGTTTCAAATCAAAACCTGTGAGGAAGACTGGTCACTGTAGAAATACACTTGTTCGAATCGTCTTCTGAAACCTCTTCCACTCACTAATTAGTCGACCTTTGGAAGAATATATCTGTACCAAAACAGGAAACGCTGCGTAGCTCCGCCCCACACACTTTGTGGTTTCTGGGCCAGCCGCTGTGCCGTCTCCCCCCAGAAGTTCAGAAGTTCTGGATCCGACGTCAGCATAGACATGCATCCATTCAAACTAAAGCACACACACATTATTCTCCTTTTTGGACGGAGATACAGGGAAGCAGTAGGTTAAAATGTTCCTCTGTGCAATACATGTGTTTGATTTGCACTAAACCTTGACTGCATGGCTCAGGAGCCATTTAGCATGGCTGCCATTCCAATGGTTTGATACTTTTAACAAACAAATGTCTTTTTTCTTTGGTTGTTTGCTATAATTGTTGCGATTAATGTCCCATATCCAATATACCTTTTTTGCCCTCTTACTGTGTATCAAATTTCCCCTCGAGGGACAATAAAGATCCGAACTAAACAACATCACACTCGCTCACGTATGCTCTCGCATACACAGTCAAAGAAACCATTTACACATCAGGCAGCTGCAACACAGCTGCCTTAAGCCCTCTCACCTCCTCACCTCTCCTTCCATAAACACAGCCTCTCCAGGACCGCCTCCAGCCACCTCCAGTGTTCACCCCTCCAGTGTTCACCCCTCCAGTGTTCACCCCTCCAGGGCCCGTGGCTCCAGCAGGCGTGTAGATAACCAGGAACACTGCTAGCGAGGATGGCGCATTTTGTTGTGCCAAGTTATCTCTGGGATAAGGTATGCTAGCAGAACCACCCTCACCAAGCACAGCTACCGCCACCCCACCCCACCCCACCCAACCCAACCCAACCCCGCCACACCGGCAAGCGCACACATGCCGAATTACCATGTCGCCGGCCAATTATGTGTCCTGTCCCGGCGTTGGAGTGATGTAAATTACTTTAAGTGCACTTTGCCGAGGACCGCCATTCTGGTAATGATGATTGCGGCGGTGCTCTGACACACACAAAGATTAGACTATACCTTTACAGAGGGTGGGGATGATTTTAAGCGGGGCAGGGGGGGGGGGGGGCGGGGGGGGTTTGATTGTGTGTGTGTGTGTGTGCGTGTGTTAATGCATGTGGGCTGCGTGTGCGTGTCTGTCTGCTATAAAGTAGGAGACAAAATAAGAGCCAGACGACATCTCTCTCATCTTCTGCTCCCGGGCATTCTCTTCTCCGTCATTTCATCTAACTGTCATCACTTCAGTCCCATTCACACATTCACAGTCGTCTTCCTTCAAAAGTGAGTCATACCCCCCCCCCCCCCCAAAAAAATAAGATAAATAGGAATGGATTTTTATGATCTCTGGGCAAAGGCAGTCTTTGGGGGTTTTGGTGCAGTAGCAGGTAAATTCCAGCAGGGGTCACTCATGGCTTCCAAGCTCACATGTTGCTGTGTCTGAAGCCCTTGATTAAATAAGAAACAACAGTTTACTAGCAACGCCGATACTGGGGAGATTGAGCACCCTCTTTATGGGACTATTCGGGCTTTTGGAATATGATGGCAGAGCAACAGTAGTCCCAGGTTTTGTAGTCAGGCTACAATCGATAAGCGAACACAGCTAGTCTGTCTTTGGCCTGCACTGTTGTCTTTCCATCCGTCATTGGAAACACCAGGAGGCTTCTCGCCAGGGAAAGACAGAAAACATGGACAAATAAAACAATAAAAAGAAAACTTCACCACTGTTTGTGTGCGCATAGGACAGCAGCTGCTCTTAGTGTGAGAAGCACTCTGAGGGCTGCGAGATGTTCATCTCTACAGATGCGCAGTCAAGCCCTTTCAGGCTCCACTCAATCTGGCAGGCTGGACTAACAGGAGGGTGGACCAAAAAAAAACGAACTAAACTGGCTTAATAGTTACCATAACATTTACATGTACTGTCTTAATATTTTCCGGGATATTTACAGAAAATGGTACACATAAAAGAAGAAGAAAAACAAAGAGAAGAATTAGGGAATGTCTGCTGTTAGGTGTGGTGTTGTGGGTGAGGGGGTGGTGGTGGTAGCCTGGTGGTGGTGGTGTGGTGATGGTGGTTGTGGGTGAGGGGGTGGTGGGTGTGGTGGTGGTGTGGCGGTGGTGTTGTGGGTGAGGGGGTGGTGGTGGTGGTGGTGGTGGTAGTGGGTGAGGGGGTGGTGGTGGTGGTTGTGTGGTGTTGTGGTGGTTGCGGGTGAGGGGGTGGTGGTGGTAGCCTGGTGGTGGTGGTGTGGTGGTGGTGGTAGTGGGTGAGGGGGTGGTGGTGGTGGTGTGGTGGTGGTGTTGTGGTGTTGTGTGTGAGGGGGTGGTGGTGGTGGTTGTGTGGTGTTGTGGTGGTTGCGGGTGAGGGGGTGGTGGTGGTAGCCTGGTGGTGGTGGTGTGGTGGTGGTGTTGTGGGTGAGGGGGTGGTGGTGTTGTGGTGGTGGGGTTGTGGTGGTGGTTGCGGGTGAGGGGGTGGTGGTGGTAGCCTGGTGGTGGTGGTGTGGTGGTGGTGTTGTGGGTGAGGGGGTGGTGGATGTCGGGGCTGTATTGGCGGAGGCTACTCACATGTTGTGCAGGACGCACCAGCCACAATGGGGGTCCCCGGAGCTCAGGCACTCTCCACACGTCCCGTACTGCTCACACGACTCGATAGGCACCTGGGTGACCTGGAAACACAGCGCATGGATCAGGTCAGTGTTTTGGTCCTCACAAAGCCCACATGTCCTTCCTGTTGTGTGTTTGTGCGTGTGTCTAAACGACGTTCCTCCACCCTGCTTCCTGGTTATCAGCAATATCTCGTAACAGCGATTTGAATTCTCCAGTTGGATTGTACCTCAGCCAGCATCCCCCCCCCCCCCCCCCCCCCCCCCCACTATCGCTTTCATTTTAAATCTCTCACAAATCCTACATCTTTAAACCGCCCCCCCCCGGGAGGAAATGGCTGCATCAGAATCTGCACCTGACGGCAACTTGGCAGTCCCCATGTTTTTACATTAACACATTTTGATGTTTCCAGCCACTTTTGGGACATTTGCTTGTATGTGGGTTCCTACAAAACCCAACAGCATGCAGTATTGGCCTGTGTGTGTTATGTATGTGTGTGCGTGTGCGTATGTGAGAATGCTTATGGATGTGTGTGTGTGTGTGCGCGTGTGCACATGTGTGTGTGTGTGTGTGTGCATATGCATGTGTGTGTGCGTGTGTGTGTGTGTGTGTATGTGAGAATGCTTATGGATGTGTGTGTGTGTGTGTGTGTGTGTGTGTGTGTGTGCATATGCATGTGTGTGTGCGTATGTGTGGGTGCGTGTGCGTGCGTGTGTGCGTGCTATAACGCTGCGAGCAGCACAGTGGACGCAGGCTCCCAGTGCGCCGGAGAGGGCAAATGTTGCCTTTATCTGAAAGCCAAAGGAACAGGAGTGAGCAGCTGGGACCGGCTGGCCAGAGGAAGCTGTCCCTATGCCATCAATGGGCTTTTGTCTGCGAGCGACGCATCTGTCTGCCTAGGTGCAGCCTGAACAAACACACACACACACACACACGCACACACGCACACACACACACACACGCATGCACGGAGAGTGGACTTCTGACAGGGCTGCGTTTCACCAGCACATAAAGCAACAGCTTGCAACTTTATGACACTAATTGTGTCGCTGCCATAGGTCTCTCTACCCAGCTCCAGCTGAGGACTTTGAGGAACCCTTGTTCGCCACGCGTGCGACCATTCCAACGTTTATCACAGAAATGCAGCACTTTGTGGCTGTTTACATTGCTCAATAGCGCAATTTTTGTAATGATTGTAAAAAAAAAACACGTTTGAATGAGATGAAAGAAGCTGCAAATGTCAACAGAGTGATTCAAATAGGTGGGCCAGTACAAAGCAAGCAGACCCTGGGCTGGTTGGTCTACAGTCATCTGTATGAAGAACGTTCTGCGTAACAAAAAAAGATTTACATTTACATTTACCGTCGACTAATGTACTGGGGTGAATTTGTATGTACAAGAAAAAACCCTCCATTGCCAGGTGGTGGAAACTATATTGGTGAGAAAAGTGCTCATTGTGTGTTGAGTCTCACTTATGCCAGAAAGCCATTGAGTGTGTGTGTGTGTGTGTGCGTGTGCGTATGTGTATGGTGTGTTTGTCCCCTGAGGTGACACAATTCTCACCTGTGCTTGGGTAGTTTAAACACACAACACACACACACAACACACACACACTATTGGCCTGTTCGCACCTTGCATTAAACCGTGTCTTGGGTGATCTGATAACAAGTGGCCCACTCTATGTAAAGGTGTGAATGCACCCAAGCCGCATTGAGGGCGCATTGAGATCCGATCGTTCAGATCACATTCAGAGGTGGTCTGGTCTTTTAGCGGTGTGTATGAAAAAGGGTTTTGAGCCACACTGAAGGACCGCCTACTCAACTGACAACTTCTGCAAAAGCAAAAGTACATAGTCTTTCGCACCAACGCCGTCAAATTAAAGGAGAATTTCTGGATTTGAAAACCTAGGCCCTGTTTTCCGATCATTTCTCAGGGACCAATGCAGACAACAATTTCTGAAATTGGTCTGTTATTGAGCAAGAACGCTGCAGCCGTAATTGGTGAAAACAGGCTGCAATGTAATCCTGTAATCCAGATTACATTATATCATTATAGAAAGGATCAGTACAGAAACATTTGACTGTTTTCTATACCATTCGCTTGATCCCGGTCTGGTTGATATTGTGTCCAACCAAGTCTCGCGAGAGTTGAGTTCTTGCAGGAAGAGAACGATGGAAACGTGAGTGAGAGCTGGAGAGAGGAGAGTTCTTGTGCTGGACTGCAGAAAGTGTAGCTTAGTGTTATCTAAACAAAAGTGGGTGAAGAAGAGTTCCCTATTGTAATGAATAGGGGAATAGGGAAATATCCTGCAACAATGAGATTTCAGTGTGAGACTTCAACGAGATTTCAGTGCAAGACTTTTCCTTGAATGAGACTTGGTTAGGCATAATAACAAACAGACCGGATCAAGCAAAAGGTAAAGAAGAAAGCTGTATTTCTGTAAGGATCCTTTTCATTAAATTGGAACATAATCTGTGTATGTGAGTGGCAAAAGCAAGCACTTTTAGAGAACATACATTGAAGGGCGCTATTGCCCATGCTAAATACTGGACCAGCATTAGTCCCTTAGACCTAAGAATACA
>JACYXH010000349.1:92500-93751 GCA_026745465.1 Lota lota | reverse complement strand
AATAGAGGATTGTCTTCCGCGCAGGGTCCCTGGCAAGAACGATCGGGGAAGGGGGGTATTCCTGCACCAGCTGGGCTCCTCTGGGCCCCCCCCCCCCCCCCCCCCCCCCCCCCCTCGGATACACAGGGCGGTCTCGCTCCGGCGTCCGATCGATCGTCCTCTTTGTGAGGAAGACGATCGGCGTTCGCTTATCGGGGGACGTCGTACAAACGTCACGTTTGGGGTTTCCAATTCCGGGCAGGCGGCCACCCAGGAATGTTTATAAAGTAGAAGCCACGCTCAAAGGAAGCGTGGGAATTCCAAATCGGGCCTCAGTTTGATAACCAGCGGGTTTCATAACGTGCATCTCTCCCCATTGAACTAATGGCTGCTCTGATCCTAGGATGTGCTGCTGATGGTTGATGTGTGTCACACGTTCACATCACAAAGAGTGCAAGCGGTCGCGAACACAAATGCACAAATGTCCTTAACATACACATGTAAGAACAAGTCAAAAGGAAAATCGCACGCACGCACGCACGCACGCACGCACGCACGCACGCACGCACGCACGCACGCAACGCACGCACGCACGCACGCACGCACGCACGCACGCACGCACACACACACACACACACACACACACACACACACACACACACACACACACACACACACACACACACAGCTGAACAGGTTAATCCCTGAAAAGTTCCCTAAAGTTAACTTTGAATGAGTCGTAACCATCATCCCTTAATTGAAAGCATACTTAATTGGTAGGCCTCTTAATTGACAGCATAGTCGGCTAACTAGCTTGTTCTACCGGCTCACACAGGCAATCTCAAGAACCCACAACTGCACAGAGACACACACATATAAACCCACACCCACATAAGCATGCATATGCCTCGCGCTTAGACACGTAGAGACACACATTTGTACACCATCTTTCACACAGACACACTTACAAACACACACAGACACACACACTTACACGTGCACTTACACACATGCAGACACACAGACACACAAACACACACCTAATTAGCAGGCCCCTGTGTCCTCTGAGGTTTGAAGGCTTGTGTAACAGCTTCTCAGTATTTTTCCCGTTGAATACTCGGGAGCTGGTTGGAGCAGAGAGTGAACTGAGGACCAGCTGTGGAGCCCACTGCGTTGTTTGGACAGGAAAGTAAGGCGGCGTAACTTATGGCAAGGAGTGCACTTATGTTTAATTACCACAAGAGTTCAAGAGCTGGGATTCCTGTGTTATTT
>JACYXH010000349.1:67500-87500 GCA_026745465.1 Lota lota | reverse complement strand
CTGGGGCCTCTGCACCTGACTGAATCAGAACGCGCGCGCTACAGAAATAGCTAAAAAACGCAGACCATATGGTAGCTCCCGTGTGATGGCCGATTCCCCCCCCCCCCCCCTCCCGCCCATTACGTCAGCTTCCTTTTAAAACCCTGTGGACGCAAAATACCCCTCTTAACTTCCTGCTACGCCGGGAGCTGGGAATATGCTAAGTGGGTAAGTGTAGCGTTGGTTCGCGCTCTCACTTCCCGCGCTACGCCACGCTAGCCCAAGGCAGCGCCGCCGCCGTGCGTTTTCCCAGATACGCATCAGACAATAAGCCCTGCGCCGTGCGTGTAATTGACTGCGGCGAGGTTTCACACAGCTTGGCGACGCGACGAATGCCAAACGGCTTCCGGCGGTTGAGGCGGTGGGCGGGGAAAAAAGGGACTGAAAAAAATATAAAAATAAAAAAGGAAATCGATAAATGTTTTCGTTTTCTCTCTCCGTTTGTTGTGTCAGAGGCGGTGTAATTGTGGCCCATTAAAGCGGCGGGGCTTCCAGTGGGCCAGCGACGACGAAACGGCGCCGCGGCCACCGGCCTCTGCCACCTACACGCCAGGGTCAGCTGCGTGCAGCCCAGCCTCCTGGGTGACTTAAGAGCCGCGCGCTGGTCAATAGTTAATGAGGGCGCAGCGGGAAGCCCCGTCTTGTCTTCCCCGGGCCCAGTCATTGGTGGGCTGCCCGGTGGGAGGCTAGCTAGGAGGCTAGCTAGGAGGCTAGCTAGGAGGCTCGGTGGGTAGGGATGTAAGGGTGGTTTCTAGGGGGACAGGGTGCTAGGAGGACAGGGTCTGGGGGGGGGGGGGGGGGGGGGGGGTTGGTAGTTAGGGGGCTACGGAGACAGGGGGATAGGTTGCGAAGGGTAGCGGTAGCTAGGGGGCTTGGTAGCTAGATGTGAACGACGACACGGGCGCTTGTGCATGCTTACATTGTCATGCATGTGCCATTGTGCGACTACTTCTCCACACACACACACACACATGCATACGCACACACACATGCATACGCACACAAACACACACACACGCACACACTACACATAATCTCCCAATGTATCATGTGTGTGTATATATATATATATATATATATATATATATAGTGATTTATTGCTGTTTCTGTCGCTTTGGTTCTCTCTCTCCCTCCCATATTTCTTTCTTTCTTCTTTTCTATTTCATTGCCGTTCTGCTGTTCATTATTCTTCCATTTCTTCCTCCTGGTCTCTCCCTCGGTACAGTAAAATAGAGGGGGAGGGGGGGGGGGGGGGCTTATTGAGCGTGGGGATAAAGGCTCTGGAGAAGTGTATGTGTGTGTGTGTGTGTGTGTGTGTGTGGGGGGGGGGGGGGGGGTGGTGTTTAACACGCGGGTGTCAGGAAGCGTGTGTGTGCGTGTGTGCCCCCTCCCCCCTCATCCAGAACTCCAGCTGGTCCGAGTGATAAGTGAGCGAGAAAGAATCAAGGGCGCATTAGTGCTGGGGAGGGAGGGAGGGAGGGAGGGAGGGAGGGAGGGAGGGAGGGAGGGAGAGGAGAGAGAGAGAGAGAGAGAGAGAGAGAGAGAGAGAGAGAGAGAGAGAGAGAGAGAGAGAGAGAGAGGAGAGAGAGAGAGAGAGAGAGAGAGAGAGAGAGAGAGAGAGAGAGAGACTGGATAACAAAGAGAGAACATGAGAGTGAGAGAGTAAAATATAAAGAGAGTGAATGAAAGCGAGAGAGAACATGACAGTGTAAGGGAGAGATGGAGAGAGAGAGAGAGAGAGAGAACACAAATGGACATGGCGAGCTAAGCCATTACCAGCAACCAGGTGTTTTGTTAATGCATAAAGTGTCCATCTCCCCCTCCCTCGGTGTTCCCCTCCTCCCCTCCCCTCTTTGGTTCAGGGGTCTTTATTGGTTTATTAGGAGCCCGCTGACTCGTCTGGTGGCGTTTCAGTGCATGGGAATTGGAGCGTTGCGTGGCTGTGGTACGCTAGCGGTGCCGCGGCGCTAGTGGGGCCCTTAATGTTGTTTCATTATAAGCAGCCTTTAGTAGAACAGGGGCCCGCAGAGGTGGCAATGAATTACAACCAGCCAAATATGAACTTAGTGTGAGTGTGTGTGTGTGTGTGTGTGTGTGTGCTTGTGTGTGACAATACATTATAACTGCCCAGTGTGTGTACAATACACACAGGGCTCTGTGTGACAATGAATTATAACTCAGCAGTATATCTATATCTCTGTGTGTGAGTGTGAGAGAGAGAAGATTATTACTGTCCAGTGTGTATATACACATGTACATGTGTGTATGTGTGTAAACCTGTGGGCGTATATTTGCTTTTAATGCGTGTGTGCGTGCGGACATGGGCGTTTATGCGACTCTGAGATTCTATTGTGAGTCTGCCTTCATTTCCCGTACAGTCAAGGTGTGTTTGACGCTGGACTCTTTTTGTCTGAGCAGAGAGAGAGAGAGAGAGAGAGAGGAGAGAGAGAGAGAGAGAGAGAGAGAGAGAGCGTGAGAGAAATAGAGAGCGTGAGAGAGAGAGATAGATAGAGACAGAAAGGGAGAGACATGGAGAGATATAGAGTACGTTATTCAGAGAAAGATGCGATGCAGAAAAAGCTTCAGTGGGGGGTGGGGGGGAGGGGGGGGAAGCGGATATTACCAAGTAGGGGCAGAATATTCTTTGTGGGCCCCTAATTATTTTAAAATGCGTGACTATAAAACTGTTGATTTACACAAATAACACGTGTTCATCCCACATTATGCCGACACGAACCTGTACACGTCAAATAGACGTAAGACACAAAAGGATCACAGCAGGACACGTTGCATTTGCGCCACAGACTTATGCCAATGGACGGCCAATATAGACCACTAAACTCGTCACGCCGAATGCTGCCATCTTTCAGGTGCGGCTCACTGTGCAAAACAAAAGGTAGAGCCAGCGGTGCGCTGGCTGCGTCCTACGTTCGTACGAGTGCATGAGCGCCAGACGTGCTAGCATGAACTGGTCTTCGCTGCTCGCGCTAGCCGGTGGTGGTCCTCTGTTGTTGATAACGATCTCCCTTTGTATCACTCTTAAGCTCTGTTGTTGCAGAACCGTGCAGTCCGCCGGGTTCTGATTCACGCTCCGAGCTAGTCTTGGGCCGGCGCCGGGCTTCGATCGGCCCCGTTGGCGGCTTGGCGAGCAGCAGTTGTCGAAACAGAAGTTGGGTTTTCCACAGTGGGATTAACGGCATGTTTTTTTTTTATCCATTTAAGACGAGGGTGAGAGGCAGATGAGTGGAGTGGACGGCCCGATGCAACGTCGCTTCTTATACCTTCTCTCCTCTTTCCGTTTTGAGGCACGTGATGTGTATATGTATGGTCCATATTAGCAAAACTAGTCCAGCTAGCTTATAGAGTGAGAAGGCGCTCTCTTTTATTAAGCTAATGTGATGTATGAATTTAACATTCTTGGCAAATATTGTAGTCATTCATTCTTTTTTTTTAATAATAAATAGTCTGCATTCAAAACATATATATATCTATACATAGTCAAGTCAAATCCCATTTAAATATATATAATGCTCTTGGAGCCCGACAGCAAGGGCCCTCCAAGTTACTGGCCCTAGGGGCCCTGATGGGGCAACAGTTTCTGTGCCGACAGAACTGTATGTAATGGCAACACCAAAAGCATTGGAGATAAAAAATTAAAGTTTTCATTGCATTTAAATTGAATTGTCATTGGTATTATTTGACACAAATGTTTTTTGCACAAATCTAGTCTGGTAGCATGTATGTCATACATACATAATATATTATTTGATACATCGTCATCATTGATGATGAATAATAACGAGAAGACAGTTGGAGAGACAGAGGAAGAGAGATTTTAATAGAGCCGGAGAGATGGGTAGAGAAAGCTTTAGAAGTAGTTGGAGAGAGAGCTTTCCAGAGAGGTAGAGAGAGCTTTAGAAGAATGAGAGGTAGAGAGAGCTTTACAGAGATGGAGAGAAGAAGAGCGAGCTTTAGGAAAGAGAGGCAAAGAGATCTTTACAGAGAATTGGAGAGAGGTAGAGAGAGCTTTAGGAAAGACATAGAAAGCTTTACATAGAGCTGGAGAGAGGTAGAAATAGCTTTTTTACAGAGAGATGGAGAGAGTTTTATAGAGAGCTGAAGAGAGAAGAATAGATAGTTTTGCAGGGAGCTGAAGAGAGAGGACGATGTAGTTTGGAAAAAGGTGGAGAGAGCTTTAGGAAAGAGAGAGAGAGAGCTGGAGAGAGGTAGAGCACATTTTACAGAGAGCTGGAGAGGGGTTGAGAGAGCTTTACAGAGCAAGGGAGAGAGAGAGAGAGAGCTTTACATAGAGCAGGAGTTGAGGTAGCGCGAGCTTCCTCAGAAATCAGGAGAGAGAGCTTTACAGAGAGATAGAGAGAGCTTTACGGAGAGATAGAGAGCTTTACAGAGAGCAGGCGAGAGATAGAGCTTTTCACAGAGCAGGAGAGAGGTAGAGAGCGCTTTACAGACAGCAGGAGAGAGACTCTCCAGGGTTTAGAGGCAGCCTCATTAAGGCATCCTGTAGCTCAGTCAGCTCATCTCTCTCCTTCCAGCACTCCCCCTCTCCGCTCCGCTGCTCCCTCTCCTCCCCTAATCTCCTCCTCCTCCCTATCCCTCGCTCCCACTATCTCGCTCTACCTTTCCCCATCGCTCTCTCGCTCTCTCTCTCTCTCTCTCTCACTCTGTCTTTCAGAATCTCTTTTCCAATCTCAGACTATCTCCCTTTCTATCACTCTTAAGCTTTAAGTAGTATCTAGCTATCTGTCCGTCTGTCTTTCTGTCGCCCTTTCTGTCTGTCTGTCTGTCTATCTGTCTGTCTCTTTCATCTTCTTGGGTCCTTCTCTCTCTCTCTCTCTCTCTCTCCCTCTGTGTCATGATTTCAAGTGCAGACTTGATCTTGTCTCATAAGTCAAACCTCCATAAAAACGTCTCAGGCCATCACTGCTGCTCCCGGTGGCGGCTGGAGGCAATGCATCTTCCTTTTCCTCTTCCTCTTCTGGGTGTGTAACCTTCTGCTTGGTGTGATAAATAGCCAGAGAAACCCTGGTAGCTGCATATACACACACACACACACACACACACACACACACACACACACACACACTTTCATAATCAACCAAGGTGGCTGCTACTGATGTGTCACATGTTTCGTTGCTCTGATTGGTTAAAGGTCTATCCAATTGCGCCCAGAGGCATATTTGTCTGCGCCCATTGATAACGCTCCTTGGAAATCAAACATGAACGCTGAGGTTCCACACTAATACACACAGTCCTTTGTTGGGATCACATAACACTCACATAACACTCACATCACAGGCACATGCCACTCCTACCTGTTAGCGGGGAGTGCTTTGTCAGTTTAGGCGGCTTCAGGTCCTTCTGTACTTCTGTACTCTAGTTAAGCTGGCCTTGGTGGAGAATGACAAAGACTATTTAATGGGATTTTTCTTGTATTCTTGTACATGGCCACATTTTGTCCACAAATGTTTGCACCTGTGACCTGCCCCATTGTTTCATGTAATTACTATAGCCTTCTTCTTCTAGTGTGTGTGTGTGTGTGTATGTGTGTGTGTGTGTGCTTGCATGCGTGGCTGCGTGCGTGTGTGTATAAACCCATTACCCTCATTAGCAAAACTCTCTCTTCTTCTTCTTCGGTGTTCCAAAGTTTTGTTTGTCATTTGGTGAGACCAAGGTTACTGTATGCCCACCCCTTCCCCACCACTCACACCCACCACCACCCCTCACACCCACCACCACCCCTCACACCCACCACCACCACCACCACCACCACCACCACCACCACCACCACCACTGCTGAAATCAGTCAAAACAACCTTCTGAAGACCATCTCTCCATAGAGAGATGGTACACAGTATGGTACACTGTACATGGTGTACCCATGGGGAGGGGGTACCTCACGGTGGTGTGTACCCATGGGGAGGGGGTACCTCACGGTGGTGTGTACCCATGGGGAGGGGGTACCTCACGGTGGTGTGTACCCATGGGGAGGGGGTACCTCACGGTGGTGTGTACCCATGTGGAGGGGGTACCTCACGGTGGTGTGTACCCATGGGGAGGGGGTACCTCACGGTGGTGTGTACCCATGGGGAGGGGGTACCTCACGGTGGTGTGTACCCATGGGGAGGGGGTACCTCACGGTGGTGTGTACCCATGGGGAGGGGGTACCTCACGGTGGTGTGTACCCATGGGGAGGGGGTACCTCACGGTGGTGTGTACCCATGGGGAGGGGGTACCTCACACTTCACCGCTTCACTGCTACACATGCTAAGTGCTCATTCATGTTAATGTTTGTCATCTTTCTCAAAGCAAATCTGATGAAAACATCACTTTGGATTAAAGTGCTACTGCTGAATGACTAAATACTAGATCTACATACCGTCATACACATGGATGTGCATGGACATACAGTATGCATATACATGTATAGCCCAAGCATAGGAAATTGCTCTCGCCATCTCTTCATCTGTGAAAAGAAAGGGAGGTCTGTGAAGATGGTCTAATGATCCTGCGGTGTGTCTCTCGCTCGGCCCTGGGAGTAGAAGAGACCTTTGATGATGGAGAATTCACCCTGACAGATAGCCCCCACCCCCGCGCCCACCGCCAGCTTATCGCTATGGTAACCCTTTGTTACCTCGTTTCATCTTGGCCAGCAAAGTTTAAGATGATGGCAGGTAGCTTACCTAGCACTGAGCTGGCTGTCACCACACAACACATTCTCTGTGATCTGCCTGACTGTCTGTCTGACTGTCTTCCAGGCTGTCTGTTTGTCACCAAACCACACTCATTCTCTGTCTTTGTCTGCTTCTCTCTCTCTCTCTCTCTCTCTCTCTCTCTCTCTCTCTCGCTCTCTCTCTCTCTCTCTGTCTCTCTCTCTTGCTCTCTCTGTCTCTGTCTCTCTCTCTCTCTCTCTCTCTCTCTCTCTCTCTCTCTCTCTCTCTCTCTCTCTCTCTCTCGTTCTGCCATCTCCATAGTTGTTTCAGACATAAATCGACCTTCGACCTCAAACTCTTCTGCGGCGCTACCTCGTGTCTTTGTGCTGTTGGTTTTTAAACGAGACGCGCGTTGTGGTCACTCGGTGACTTCCTCTGTGGGTGTTCTGATTAAAACTCGACTGTCCTCCTCCTCCTCCTCCTTCCTGCTCCCCGCTCCTCCTCCTCCTCCTCCTCCTCCTCCTCCTCCTCCTCCTCCTGCTCCCTGCTCCCTGCTCCCTGCCTCCTTCTCCCTGCTCCTGCTCCTGCTCCTGCTCCTCCTCCTCGCGTCTCCATGCAGGTTATTCTTTCGTCTGTAGACCCAGTCCCATAGCGAAAGGTCACGGTATTGACTGTTGGCTATAATATGAAACACTTTGCAAAGCTTTCAATTTCATCCTTGTATTTCTCGTGCCGAGATCTCGGCTGTGGACTTCCCAGCAGCTTGACTTTTTCCTCTTCTTTAATAAAACCCTGCTTCAATCATACGGCGGCTTAGCACCCTGCCTCAATCACACGGCCGGAGCTGTTCAGCAGCTGAGATCCGAATCGCTCCGCTGGCATTGCGCGACCAGAATATACTGGTGATATCTAAGTGATATGAAATATAAATGAATCAAAGGCTGGCCGTGATGAATTCTCTGTGCATTTTCTGACCCGTAGCTAACGCTCATCGACGTAAATGCAAGTGCTAACGTTAGCCTACAGACAAATGTTGTTGTGTTTTAACGCGAGCGTTCGCTTCTTAGGCTCCGAGTAAAAACAGACGGGGGGGGGGGGGGGGGGGGGGGGGTGGAAAGTCGATCTGAATTGGTGTAGCCTTAACACCGCCAGGGTTCGGGTTTGAATTCCCTCTGCAGCCGCCCATGCTAAGAATGTATGGTATTGTAAGACTCTCTGGGTAGAAGCGGCCACCCAATGACGTTCTGCATTTATGACACATTCAAAGGCTTTGATGGTTCGCCACGATTCACGAGTCATTCGGTGTCAACTTCCCCGTAGCGGTGCTTGGCTAATATTCAAGCGCCGCGCACCCTTCCATGAGCTCCTCATGCGAGCGCAATTTGATGTGATGTGATCCAAGCTGTGGCTCTTCCAGCTTGACTACGCTACGGGTGGCGGCTAGGCGACGGACAAGGGGGGAGGGGGGGGGGGGGGGGGGGGGGAGGGGGGGGGGGGGGGGGGGGGGGGGGGGGGGGGGGGGGGGGGGGGGGGGGAGGGGGGGAGGGGGGGAGGGCGGGGGGTGGGGGGGGGGGGGCTAGGCGACGACAAGAGAGCAACGTGGAGGATATTCACACCTCTTTCATTTCAGGACTTTGTATTAATTAAAAGTGTTAGCAGCGTTTGCCTGGTTCAGTGCTGGGGCCATCGAAGGCAAAATTGACTGTAGATGTATTTCAGACACATAGCAAAGAAGATGAGGGAGTGGGTGGGGGGGGGGGGGGGGTGGGGTGGGGGGTGGTTGTGGCATGGCTGGTGGAGGTAATCAGTTGGAAATGCCTGAATATATATAAATTCCAATTATCGTTTACTTCATAAAAATATGTTCAGTAAACGACAGCTGTGTATCTTTCTTGGGTAGGTCAATTTGAGCAGGAAGAGGGTTGCTGGTTCAATCCCCAGGTTCCCCCTTAACTCTGGGGTCACATTGTCCCTGCCTAACCGTGAACCCCTCGCTCTGGATCCTGATGAGTCGCGCCGTGTGAAGCTCACACTCACCGCGTTTCGTCCACACGCGCACAACGCCATTGTAGCCACAAGCCGGGGGGGGGGGGGGGGGGGGAAGTCTCTTTGTTTAACCGCAAATAAAACAGGCGGTGAAGTGGCCAGCTCCTCATCCGGCGAGGACCCCTTCTCGCGCCGAGTGTTCAAAGAAGCGGCTAAACATCGGCCGCTGAGGTCCCATGCAGCAGCACAACCCCGTCCGAGTGTATTCCGGGCCGGGCTAACGCCGGCGGTGTGGTGTGGTGTGGTGTTGTGTGGTGTTGTGTTAGCTGTGCAGCGGAGAGACCTTTTGCGCGGTGCAGCGGTTAATGCGCCGCAGCGCCTGTGTTTGTGGATAAGAGAGCGTGTGAGCTGGCGCAGGCCTGCGACGCTTAGAAACCCTAACACTGAGCCGTGAGTGTGTGTGTGTGGGTGTGTGTGTGTGTGTGTGTGTGTGTGTGTGTGTTTATGTGTGGGCTGATGTGATTAAGTCTTACCTGCTTAGGTGTGTGTGTGTGTGTGTGTGTGTTTATGTGGGGGCTGATGTGTTTGAGTCCCACCTGCTTAGGTGTGTGTGTCTGTGTGCGTGCGTGCATATGCTCGTGTGTGTGTGTGTGTATTTATGTGAGGGCTGATGTGATTAAGTCTCACCTGTTTAGGTGAGACTGTTGGAACACGTGTGTGTGTGTGTGTGTGTGTGTGTGTGTGTGTGTTTGGCCCCCCTTATGCGTGTCTACATGAAGCAAGGCCCGGTCCCCATGCAGTCTTCCTCCCCCTGTCCGCCTGTCTGTCTGCCTGCCGCCCCCGCACCCCCGTCCCCCCACACCACCTCTTAGCCCGCCTGTCCTGGGGAGATACGGGGGGGGCTAGTCGGGCTGACCAAACACAATCAGCTGCCTTTCACACGCACTTAGCGGCCCCCAGCGTGTTCAACACCACCAGTTTAGCCCCCAGCCCGGACCCCGGGAGGGAAAGGCGCCGGGCGGAATGAAGCGATGACAAGCGCAGACGCCGGCTGCTCTCTCGCTCTCCTCCTGCGGGGCGTCCGTGTGTTTCCTGTTCTCTCTCCCGGGGTTCTCGTCGTGATGGTGGGAATGAGTGGGGGGTGGGGGGTTTCTTCCTCCTCCTCCTCCTCCCCCACTCCCTTGAGCATGCATGGTGGTTCACTGTATTGCTCTCTGCAGGATTTCTCTCGCTCTCGCTCTCGCTCTCTCTCTCTCGCTCCTCTCCCTTCTCTCTCTCTCTCTCTCTCTCTCTCTCTCTCTCTCTCTCTCTCTTTCTCTCTCTCTCCTCTCCCTTCTCCCTTCTCTCTCTCTACCTCTCTCCCTCATCAGGCGTGTGTTATTTCAACCCATCCGCACTCTGCCTCCATGTCTTGCTACATTAACTCCCGGGCCTGCCTGGCTGTGTTGCCACTAGCGGTGATCTGCATGAGACTAAATGATGTGGGAAGAGAAGCCCCTGGTGAGAGAGGGAGCAGATCAGAGGCTCCCTGTGTCTCTCGACCGCCTCTGCCTGCCTGCCTGCCTGCCTGCCTGCCTGCCCACCCTCCTGCCAGCCTGGTGGGTTGGTGGGTGGGTCGGCTGACTGCACCCCCCCCCCATCCAGCCATCACACCCAGTATGGAGCTGCCCCCCTGATGACACACACACACACAGAGGAGGGGGAGTATGGGGAATAGTGTGTGTGTGTGGGGTGGGTGGGGGGGGGGGGGCGGGGCTCCTTGTTTAACTTGATTAGGAATATACCCTACCGAGGGGGGTAAAGGTATCTGATGTGTCCTAGGGCAGACACGACTTGAACCTTGGCACACACACACACACACACACACACACACACACACACACAACAAACGCCTAGAGGTGATCTAACACCATGTATTCCCTCCTAGTTATCTGCATCTCTCCAGCAGCACAAACATCTCTCCAAGTGTGTGTGTGTGTGTGTGTGTGTTTGTGTGTGTGTATGTGTGGCACAACCGATACTTCAACAACGCTAGCTGTTGTCCGATAGCTGATGGTCGATGTCACCGGGGAGAGGATGTGATGCGGGGGGGGGGGTGGGGGGGGGGGCACGTAGACTTGGGAGTGTAACAGCTGCGTGAGCGGTATGCAATGGAGGGAGCTCTTTGGCACACAGGCACATGCGGCGCGCACACACACACACACACACACACACACACACACACATACACAGGTGCACAATTAGACACAGGCAGGTGCGTGCATGATGCATGTGTGCTGACACAAACACACACACACACATACCTATGCATACCTATACACAGGTGCACAATTAGACACAGGCAGACAGACTCACACACAGATCCACATCCAGCCCAAAAGGTGTGTGTTTGTGTTGACGTCCACATACGTGATGTTTAAAAAGGGTGTGTGTGTGTGTGTGTCAGGTAGCGTGTCGGCGGACGCTGTGATTGGTATGCGTAGACAACAGCGGTGTACTCCCCATCCTGAATGCAGAGGGGACATTATACTGTGTGTCTCTTGCCGCAGCTTCCGTAAATGGAATGCTTGGGAGTCACGGCGTGCCTTGAATGACGGAGCGCACCCCCAGAGCTTCTCTGACCCCCGCGGGCTGAAGTGACGCCCCCCCCCACCCCCCCACCCCCCCACCCCACCCCGGTGTCGGTGATGGTCGTACAGGGCTTGTTTATTTTCCAATAAACGAGAGACATTTTCCGTACTCTAAAAAAACGTTTTGTCCACGGCAAAAAAGAAATCCTCCACAGAGAACCGCATTCACTCGTGTGCACGTCGTTTTTTTTTCTCCTCACAGTGAACATATCGTGTGTGCTTATCCAATGAGAAGGCACATTGCGTAAGTGTTTATCTGACGGCGTTAGCGGGGTCACAGCGTGGCGTCGGGGGGGGGGGGGGGGGGGGGGGGCATCTGGCATCTGCGGCGGTGGCAGCACCGAAAGCCATTATCGCCACTAGGATTGAGTGGCGTTTGTGTGGAGGAGTTTCAAAACAAAGCCCACTAAAACCACTCAACTTCATGGCAGTGTTACCGGGTTCTTCCTGTGTGATCTCGCCGGGCGAATCACATCCCAGTCACAACCCTGTTACCGCTGGATTTCTCATTAGTACGTGAATGTGATTAAATATATACACACTCGTTTAGTGCTCGGCATGGAAGCTGAAACCTCAAGCGAGAAACAGAATTCGCGAGTTGATGCCCGATTTTTCTTTTAACCAAGGACGGGATTGATTGAGAGAAAATTGCCGGTTACGCTTGGAAGCCGAAACGTGAGTCCGACCTGATTTATTTCACTGATCCTTGTTACAGTCGACACAAAGGGAATGTAGTGGATCACAGATAGGGAGCGAGTGAGCTGGAGGGAACGCGAGAGAGAGAGAGAGAGAGAGATACAGTGATAGAGAGAGAGACCTGGAGGGAGAGAGGGAGAGAAAGAGAGAGAGAGCGAGGGAGGTGGAGAGCAAAAGGGCAAAAGCTCACTCTACCAGAGATAAATGGTTGGATGGCTGCGCACCAAAAAAAAAAAGAGGCAATTTGACCGCGCGTCAGGTCTCCTCGCTGTTGCCATGGCAGACGGCTACGGCGGCGGCATCACCACCTCCAGATGCGCCAGCGGTGGGAGAAGATGGAATCTACTTAACCACGCTTCAGAAAACCACGGAGTGCAACAGCTAAATATCACCGTAGGGATGCCTAAATAACACACCACACACCACACACCAACCACGCAAAGAGAGACGGCGCCTTCGTTACCTCTCTGGCACACCTCTGGTTCAAACTGTTAGAATAACATCTAGCGCTGCTTCACTCTCTCTCGACAGCTTATCTTGAACCGCTCTTCATTTGACGCTCTCACCACTGTCCGTCCGTCTTCCCCCCCCCCCCCCCCAACCCTTAAATGTACCGCCGCATCTGTGGGGCGGCGGCTTCGTCTGCAGCGGCAGGTCTGTCTTAATTAATAAGCAGGCTTCTAGCGTGCTAATCTGCGGGTGTTGTGAAGTCTGTCCTTTCCATTAAGTGGGACTCCCATTATCTCCTCATCAAATTAGAGTCACTTAATTGTGGCCCTCCCTTGATGGATCAGAATGGAGCAGAAAGAGGAGGAGGTGGAAGAAGACTGAGGGCTTCATCTGCTGGTGGAAGGAGTGTGTGGGTGTTAAAAGTATGTGTGCGTGTGTGTGTGTGTGTGTGTGTGTGTGTGTGTGTGTGTGTGCCAAGGTTGATTCGTTATGATATACATTTTTTAATAAGCGGCAATTCTATTCTGTGCTCTTCTGATTTCTAACCCTGGTAAAAAAGGGAAACAAGCGACAGCCCTCTCACCATCCCCTTCCTCCCCTCCCTTCCCTTAGCACCTCCACCCCCCACCCACCTACCCTCGCCCCCACCCACCCACTCACACCACACGTAGCGTGGCAAATGTGTTTCCAGGCTGACCACCCAGTGCATGGGGCCGCTAGCCGAGTAATTGACCACTCTCCCCCACCCCCCTAGCTCCCACCTCCTTGTCTGCAGCCCCCCCCCCCCCACACACACTCCCATCTATCCCCCTGCCCCCCTGCGTCTTCATGGTCTCTCACCTTCTGTGTTCCCCGAGATCTCTTGTCTGCACCGCAACTTGGCTTCCTGGGGTACCCATGGCAACAAGAGTGGTGAGCCCCACCCCCCCCCCCATTACCATCAACACCAACCCCCCCCCCCCATCCCCCCAGCACCACCATCACCAACACTACCTACATCACCCCCCCCCCCCCCCCCCCCCCCCCCCCCCCCCCACCCCCCCCCACCCCCCCCCCCCCCCCCCCCCCCCCCCCCCCCCCCCCCCACCCCCCCCCCCCCCCCCCCCACCCCCCCCCCCCCCCCCCCCACCCCCCCCCCCCCCCCCCCCCCACCCCCCCCCCCCCCCCCCCCCCCCCCCCCCCACCCCCCCCCCCCCCCCCCCCCCCCCCCCCCCCCCCCCCCCCCCACCCCCCCCCCCCCCCCCCCCCCCCCCCCCCCCCCCCCCCCCCCCCCCCCCCCCACCCCCCCCCCCCCCATCCCCCCCACCCCCCCCCAGCACCACCATCACAACATAACCTATACATCCACCACCACATCCCCATAACACACAACCACCACAACCTCACACCAATTCCACCAGGTGGGCTGCGAGTGGCGGTGACGGAGGTGCGGGCTGTCCGGGGTCTGGGAGCGGCAGGGCGCAGGACGTGTGAGGGCGTGTGATGGATGGCGGTGTGTTGGGCGGGGTTGTTAGGCTGATGAAGTTTGGTCGCCCTGCCCTCTCCTCCTCTGAGGCCAGCTCTACACAGAGAGCCTCGTTAAGCCACCACTCAATACAGGCTGCTGCAGCCAGGGGGCGGGGCTGACTAAAGACCCCCTGGAGGGGGCCGGTGCCGGCCGGGTGGGTTGGCTGGCGGACTATACAGATGTTACGCTGTCGTCGTTTTGTTCCGTCGCTTTTTTTTTTGGTCCTAGGTTGTTAGCTAGTAGTGCTTCTTAAATCGTGTATCGGTGTATTTTCGGATCACTTTTGGCTGTGTCGCTTTTCGCTGTTTGCTACTTTGCGACTGGAGATATACAATCTTCGGGATAAATAGCATATTTACCTATCTTAGTATCTATCTATCCATCTATCTATATCTGTCTGACTGTTTGTCTCTTATCTGACTATCTAGCTTTTTGGCTGGTAGGCTGACTAGCTGGCAGGCTGACTGGCTGGCTGAATTGCTGGGCTGGCTGGCTAGCTGACTGGCTTGCTGGCTGGCTGGCTTACTGATTGACTGGCTGGCTGGCTCCCCCCCCCCCCCCCCCCCCCCCCCCCCCCGGGTGCGTAGTCCTCTGGGGGGGTGGGCCAAGGACAGAGGGCTGGGTGTTTGATGGCTTTGCAGGGTGAGGCTGAAGTTGTCGAGGACAAGCAAACTAATGAAACAGGAGCACAGGGCGTATTACAAGTAAATTAGCAGTATATAAACCACACGTAAATCTAAGCACACAATGTATTCGCTTTATAGGAATCCTTGAGTTTTACTGAGGTCTGGCTCTCTCTCTCTCTCTCTCTCTCTCTCTACTCTCAATCTCTCACTCTCTCTCATCTCTCATCTCTCTCTCTCTCTCTCTCTCTCTCTCTCTCTCTGGGGGATTGGTATATATCTGTATCTGCTTCATTCCCAGGGGCCTTTCATCAGCAATGTGCATTACCACTTTGTACATAATCACACACAGAAACACACACAAACATAAGCACACGCACACACTGTCTCCCCTCTCTCTCTCTCTCTCTCTCTCTCTCTCTCTCTCTCTCTTCTCTATCTATCCTCTCTCAAATATCTCTCGTCTCTCCCACCCCCCTCTCTCTCTCCCCTCTCTCTCTCTCCTGTCATTCCTTTTGGTCTGTAGAAGACAACAATTTGACTCCATTATACACAACTAGGCTTCATGATGACTACACAGAAAGCATTAAGGACTTTGTCAAAACAGCCACACAGCACGCAACTGTTTACAGCATGTTCCCTATGGTAGGGGTCTGGCTCAGCCCTCTAGCGCCCCCTCTGGCCGTTCCCTGTCATCATCCTCTGAATCCCTCTCCATAATGAGCTCTGTGGAGTAGTGCATACCCAGGCCCGTCTCTGACTCAAATACACACCCACAATAGACTCAACCTACCACGCGCACACAACGGACACACCTCACACACACAACACATGGCACACCACCACAGACACCACCCATACGACTTATCTCCCCTCTGCATTACACATCTCACCCAAATGAGCCTCTATCAAACAGATCCGTGTGTGGTGACTCCATATCGCTCTGCTCTCCATAATGACCTCCTAGTGTGTGTGTGTCTGACTCCATCCACACCCACACATTGAGTGCTCACATTGTGTCAAGTGTAGTGTGTGTGTGTGTGTGTGTGTGTGTGTGTGTGTGTGTGTGGTGTAGGCGGTGTGCTGGATGTAGAGTAGAGCTCCTCTAAGCAGGACGTTCCTTGGAGTAGTGCATACCCAGGCCCTGTCTGACTCCATCCACACCCACACATAGACTCACCTACACGCGCACACACGGACACACACACACACACACACATGCACACACACAGACACCACCCACTACGACTTATCTCCCTTCAATTAACATCTCACCAAATTAGCCTCTATCAACAGATCCGTGTTTGTGTGTGTGTGCTGTGTCTATATGTGCATATAGGTGTGCAACTGTGCATGTGTACTCCCCTGTGTGTGTGTGTGTGTGTGTGTGTGTGTGTGTGTGTGTGTGTGTGTGTGTGTGTGTGGTGGTAGCGGTGTGCTGATAGTAGAGTAGAGCTCCTCTAAGCAGGCCGTCCTTTATCTGTCAGCCGTGTGTTGGCTGAATAAGATGTGAGGATGGGAGGACGGAGGCAGATTTTAATGATGCTACGGCAGCGCCCGCGACTTTCCTCTCTGCAGCGTCCCGGCGGGAGGCGGGGGGGCATGATGCTGTGATGTGTTGTGTTGTTGTGTTGTTGTCTCTGTAGCGTGTTGTCGTTATGCGTTGTTGTGTGTCGCGATGTTGTGTGTTGCTGTGTTGTGTTGTATTGGTGTGTTGGGCTACGATAATTCTGTTCAAAGGCATTAGCATACTGTAATGCGTTGTGTTGTTTTGTTGTGTGTTGTTGTGTGTTGTTATATTGTGTTGCGTTTTGTGTGTTGTTGTGTTGTTTTGTTGTGTTGTGTTTGGGTTGTGTTGGGTTAAGATAATGTTGACACACTGCGTTAGAAAATGGTGTTGTGTTGGGTTTTGGTTGTGTTGGGTGAGGTTATATTGTGTGTATGGCGTATCGTTATAGTGTTGTGATATAGTGTGTGTGTGAGTGTTGTAATAGTGTATAGTGTTGTGATATAGTGTGTGGGAGTGTTATAGTGTATAGTGCTGTGATATAGTGTGTGTGAGTGTTATAGTGTATAGTGTTGTGATATAGTGTGTGTGTGTGTTATAGTGTATAGTGTTGTGATATAGTGTGTGTGTGAGTGTTACAGTGTATAGTGTTGTGATATAGTGTGTGTGTGAGTGTTATAGTGTATAGTGTTGTGATATAGTGTGTGTGTGTGTGAGTTTTATAGTGCACAGTGTTGTGATATAGTGTGTGTGTGTGTGTTATAGTGTTGTGATATAGTGTGTGTGTGTGTGTTATAGTGTATAGTGTTGTGATATAGTGTGTGTGTGAGTGTTATAGTGTATAGTGTTGTGATATAGTGTGTTTGTGAGTGTTATAGTATATAGTGTGTGTGTGTTATAGTGTATAGTGTTGTGATATAGTGTGTGTGTGTGTGTGTTATAGTGTATAGTGCTGTGATATAGTGTGTGTGTGTGTGTTATAGTGTATAGTATTGTGATATAGTGTGTGTGTGAGTGTTATAGTGTATAGTGTTGTGATATAGTGTGTGTGAGTGTTATAGTGTATAGTGTTGTGATATAGTGTGTGTGTGTGTTATAGTGTATAGTGTTGTGATATAGTGTGTGTGTGTGTGTTATAGTGTATAGTGCTGTGATATAGTGTGTGTGTGTGTTATAGTGTAGTGTTGTGTGGTGCTAGCCCACTCCCTCATGAGTCACAGCTTGCAGAGGATGATAAGGTCAGGAGAACTAATGCATTTAACCTCTCACTATCTGCAGCACGCCAGCATACACACACACACACACACACACACACACACGCACACACACGCAAACACACACATTCACACACACACACACACACACGCACTCACGCACACACACACACACGCACACCTTGAGTTCCCCATACCATCATCAGGGCTAGGGCCGACTGACAGACGGATAGACAGACAAACAGAGAGACAGACAGACGGGTAGATGGGCAAGACAGACAGACAGACAGACATACGATGGGAGGTCAGACTGGACAAACATACAGACAGACAGACATGTGGTTGTGAAGGTGGATGGCAGCCTGGGTGGAGGAGAGAGGAGGGGAAACAGGCGTAGAAAATAGAGGAGAGGATAATGGGAAAGGGGGGAGATGAAGAGGAGAGGAGGGGGAGAACAGGGGGTGAGGAGTGTGGGCAGAGCGAGGTGGGGGGGGGGGGGGGGGGGGGAGTGATGTGAGCAAACAGCTGAAGTGGCAGAAGCTGCATTAATAGTGGCATATGTCTGGAGGAAAAGCTGTGTCCACCTGAGAGAGAGACATAGAGTGTTAGGGAGAGAGAGAGGTACATGTAATGTCCCTATGTGCCCCTTCTATATATAGAGAGAGATGGAGTACTTGTTATGTCCCTATATGCCCCCTCTATTTCTATATATATATGTGTGTGTATATATATATATATATATAATAGGTGATCGGGCAGGACTGATAGCGAGAGAGAGAGAGACAAAGGACGATAGAGCAGGCGGGAGGGAAGGAGATACAGTAATAGAGGGGGATGATAGGGAGAGGGGGAGAGAACAGGAGACCGAAATAGAGAGAGACACGGAGAAAGTAAAATTATTTAAAAAAAAGCAGCAGCAGCCTCTATAATTGCCTCAATGCCTGTGGGATTGCTTTCATTCAATTGAAGAATTTTATGTGTCTGTGCGTGTGCATGGTGTGCGTGCGTGTGTGTGGTGTGCGTGTGTGGTTTGTGTGTGTGTGTGTGTGTGTGTGTGTGTGCGTGCGTGTGTGGGCGTGCGTGCCGTGAGTGCGTGCTGTGTGTATGAGTGTGGGTTTCTGTGTGTGTTTATGTACAAAGTGGTAACGCACGTTGCTGATGAACCCCTGGAAAGCAGATTTACAATCCAGAGAGAGAGAGAGAGAGAGAGAGAGAGAGAGAGAGAGAGAGAGAGAGAGAGAGAGAGGAGAGAGAGAGAGAGAGAGAGAGAGAGAGAGAGAGAGAGAGAGAGAGAGAGAGAGAGAGAGAGAGAGAAGGAGGTGGGAGCTGTCAGAGGTGATGGAGTTGTCCACTGTGTCTCGTTCCCTCTCCCTCTCTTCTCTCCTCCCTTTTTCTCTCTCCCTCCCTCTCCGTCTCTGTAGCGCTATCCCTCTCGCCCTCACACACACACACACACACACACACACACACACACACACACACACACACACACACACACGTGCGTGCATTCCTACCTGGGTGGATTTACTTCATTCCTTCACTGCCATCTCTGCTTGTTTGGTGCGTTCTCGGCTCATCCTCTCTCTTCCTCCGTCTCCCTCCCTCTCTCCCTCCCTCCCTCCTTCTCCTTCTCCCTCTCTCTCTCTCTCTCTCTCCCTCTGCCTGCCTCCCTCCCTCTCTCTCTCTCTCCCTCTGCCTCCCTCTCCCTCTCCCTCTCCCTCTCCCTCTGCCTCCCTCTGCCTCCCTCTCCCTCTCTCTCTCTCTCTCTCTCCCTCTCTCTCTCTCTGCGCGGCGTGCTCATTCTCGTGTTCTTGTTTGTCCCTGCAGTTCTGCGAGCCGGTTGGTGGCTTGACTGCGTGTGACGGAGAGCCCTTCCGCCGCTGCTTCCCGCTCCGACACGCTGTGAGTATTCTCAGAAGATAGAAATCTCCCTGCTTTGTGCCTGCTTTGTGTGTGCGTGCGTGATTGTGTGCTTGTGTGTGTGGAGGGAAGGGGGGGTAGTAGTTCAGGAAGCGCTCTTGTTTTCTAATCGCCGGCCGCGGGTGGAGAAGTGGAGGGCGAAAGGAGACGAAATAGCGATCAGGAAAAGGAGAAGATGAGAGAGAGAGAGAGGAGAGAAGGGAGAGAAGAGAGGGAGAGAGACGAGAGAGAGCGAGGAGAGAGAGAGAGGAGCGAGAGAGAGCTGAGAGGAGAGAGAGGAGAGAGGAGAGAGGAGAGGAGAGAGAGAGAGAGAGAGACTAGAGAGAGAGAGGAGGGAGAGGAGAGAGAGTGAGAGAGAGGGAGGTGTGGCTGAGCGAGGAGGAGTGGTCTCTGAGGGCTGGGAACGAGGCGGAGCTGGGAGCTCAGAGCTGTCTGCGGTGCTTTAGTGAGGTGGGGAGCTGGAGAGGGATCAGGGGGTGGTCAGGCCGGTGGGCGAGAGGTGCAATTGCACTCGGAGGATCCATTCATGCCTGTTCGGAGGTGTTTCTCGGAGGATTAAAGACAGGGAGGGAGGGACGCGAGACATGGCGAGAGAAATAGAAAGAGACAGAGGGTTTGTGTTGGTATAGTGACCAGATAGTTGTCTGAGAATGATATAGTGTGTGTTGCTATAGTGTGCTAGTGTAGTAGCTAGTTGTGTGTGACTGATAGTGTGCGTTGTAAGTGTAGTAGCTAGTTGTGTGTGACTGATAGTGTG